>WMED01025036.1:0-11104 GCA_019650415.1 Pipa parva | reverse complement strand
TTAAGCAGTGGGACACGTCTGGCACTGCAGGATCTGAGTCCCTGGCGGCGTAGTGTGTCATCTATTTCGTTAGCCAATAAAAGGTATCACCTATACTCTCTTATCTTTGATGGGAGGCTTTGTTACATTGGTCCCAGCTCTCTGCAGTTCATTCACTAGGTCCCCCTGCGTGGTTCTGGGATTTTTGCTCACCGTTCTTGTGATCATTTTGACCCCACGGGGTGAGATTTTGCATGGAGCCCCAGATCAAGGGAGATTATCAGTGGTCTTGTAGCTCTTCCATTTTCTAATTATTGTTCCCACAGTTGATTTCTTCACTCCAAGCTAATTGCCTATTGCAGATTCAGCCTTTCCAGCCTGGTGCAGGGCTACAATTTTGTTTCTGGTGTCCTTTGACAGCTCTTTGGTCTTCACCATAGTGGAGTTTGGAGTCTGACTGTTTAACTTCTTCTTAAAGAAGAAGTTACAGGTCTGTGAGAGCCAGAAATCTTGATTGTTTGTAGGTGACCAAATACTTATTTTCCACCATAATTTGCAAATAAATTCTTACAAAATCAGACAATGTGATTTTCTGGATTTGTTTTCTCATTTTGTCTCTCATAGTTGAGGTCTACCTATAATGTAAATTACAGACGCCTCTCATCTTTTTAAGTGGTGGAACTTGCACTATTGGTGACTGACTAAATACTTTTTTCCCCCACTGTACCTTAAAGGGCCAGTCAGTGACCGGCTTAGTGAACACTTTCCTGCAGAGAGGAGGCTTAACCTGTAGCCAGCTGAAACAAAGAAACAATGGGCATAGTGCCAGCACTTCAGTTTGCATGATAGTTACTTAGCTCCCTTTTTAAATTGATGTGATGTGCTGGGCTTGCTATGATATACACAATACACTACATGTTTCGGGCCCAAAACATGTTATCTTGCTTAACCAGCATTAAATCAAATCTGCTAATAAACACTACATGGGTATAGGCAATGCACATGTAGTGTATGTGTATATCCCAATAAAATGGAATGCAGCTGCTAGGAAACCTGTTCTTCTTCATTTAAGTATATTGTTTAATTAGAACAGCATTTATTCAGGGTTATGCAAATGAATGAAATTAGAAATGTTATAAAAGCCAGTAAATGGAGCTATTTCTGTGAAACAGTCGTGGGGTTGTAAAGGTCAGTGTCATAGGGAGAAATAAACATTGCATAAAAACATTTATAAAACTGGGGCTAAGCAGGAAAGGATACGCCCATAGGTATACCTAACCAAATTAGATTGATTTCTTTTTAGATAGTTTGTTATGTTTTGCTTATATAATACACCCATAAAGAGAACTGTTTTTTTTCCAGAAGGCCATGTGATCGGCTGACCCCGCCATGTTGCTTCAGCCTCTCCAGCCACACTTCCTGTCTTCTTTCTTTTTACCCCAGCATGCATATGTGCTGCAGTGGTATGGGGACTTAATACCGCTTCTGCGTATGCTTGCATCAGCAGGGAAAAAGGAGCAGGATCTGGTAAAGTGAGGAGCAGCTGGAGCAAAAAAGCAGAGGCAGCTGGGGACAAAATAAATTCATCAGTAAGTTCTTTTAGCTTCTCCTGGCTACCTCACAGCCTTATGCTAATGGTACTGCAGTTCTCCTTTTAAGGGGATAAATATTTTGTGTTGAAGAAAGAATAGGTTTCCAAGTTTACCCTTCCTGATCTTCAGATTGCGGGCATTAATTAATAAAGAATACACCCTGTAATGTGTTTTTCACCTACTTTGAATTGCAGCATGCAGTGTGCCCGAGAGCTGTAACGTGTCTATTGAATTCTTTGTGCTTCCACAGGATGCAGTTGCTGCTTGTCATGCTCAGAGTTACAGAATGTGTGCTAAAGATCTCACCTCAGGTTTTGGGTCAGTATCAAGGCAGAAAGAACCAAATCTTGGCTGGACGGTTGGCGGGACCCCTGTTTCAGGCAAGTAAATGTTCAGAAATCTTTGCCAACATATCCATTGAAAGATAACATTACAGTGTATACAGTTTTATAATGGCAAGTAAATATATTTATCTCCCCTTTTCTTGCTGTTCTGTTTTAACAAATCTTGATAGAAGATTATTTCATTATAGTCACCTTATTGTCTTTTTACATTTTTCGCATTCATGACAATGGTTTCACCCTTTTAGTTTTCCTATCCTATATTTTTATCTCTTAGACCCTGATTGTGGCATGGATAAAGTCAAGTCTGCACGTTAATGTATCTCGGGAATTATGGGATGACCTCCTGGCTGTGATGTCCTCTCTGACATATTGGGAGGAACAGGCAACAGAGTGGGCTCACACTATGGAAACACTAACAAAAGTGCTTGCCAAAAATGTCTACCATCTAGATCTGAATGAACTGCCATTAGACAAGCTGAGTGAGCAGAAACAGAAGAAGCACAAAGGCAAAGGTCAAAACTACTCATCTAATCTTTTCTACCTAATATACAACTTTATTGCTAATTTGCACCTTTAAGTTCTTCAAAGAATTAAAAAAAAAAAAAGAGTGTTATTGCTTTTCTTAGTACTGTCCAGTGAGTAAGAATGATCAGAACCATTATTGCTGATGATTCCCAGTACATTCATGAATTGTGTGATTCTTCTTCTGAATGCAGGGAGTAATCATGACTTCCAGAAGGTTTCTGTGGACAAGTCCTTTTCTCGAGGCTGGAGCCGTGAGCAACCTGGGCAGGCTCCGATGCGGCAGCGGAGTGCCACCACCACTGGTTCTCCTGGTACTGAGAAAGCCAGAAATATTGTGCGTCAGAAAACAATTGGTATGTCGCTCTCAGCTATATTTCGCACCTTCCACACTTTCATGTCTGTTACTAATCCATGAACCTTCTTGTTACTATTTCATCAATTTTTTTTTTTAAACTTGATAATATTCATAACTGAATCTGTTGTATACATAAACTTTATTAAATCCACTTCTACTTAGGAGATGTTAGGTACGTCTGCATAAATAGTCTAATAGGAAGAAAGTTAAGGTGGGTATACAGCAAAGTAATAAAAATTCACCTAACTTGGCCAGGATAGTAAATCCCTTCTACAGATGACCCACTTTAGTGTAAATGTGACCATCAGCAGCCCACTTTTACTGCACTGATGAGTGATCTGAATATTCAGACTATTCTCCAAGTGACTGGGTCGCCAAGTTTTTCATATTTGGCTATTACATATGTTGGCACATTTGTATAGTAGCCAATTGTTGTGATAATCAGGCAATTCTGCTATTTGTTTAAATTGTCTGATCATTACACCCATTCCCAGCTTTAATGGGTTTTTTTTAAAATTTATTTTATTGCTTTTAACCTGAATAAACAAGTGACCCAATGCATTGTATAATGCAGGAAATCAGTATTAATTAGTGTATAATGCAGTAAATCAGTATTAATTAGTGAATAATGTTTGTGCTTAGTCATAACTTAATCAAGTTAAACACATTTTAAAAACTGCTTTAAAACAGAAGATAAAGTGGACTATATTAAAATACCTAATTATATTATTATTATTTCAGTGTGTCTTATTGGATTTTATCAAAAATTCAAAAATATCAAAAACAAAAAAATCCTCCTCCCCATTTTTTTCATGGAAATTCATTTGTTTTCTGTTAATTATGCTTCACTTTCAGCAGATGGATACTTAGAAACATTTGCATTGCACCTTCTTTAAAAATAATTGAATCTTTGCTATGCCAGTCCTGAGACTGAAACCCAAATTTGTAGAGGAAATAAAACAAGAAATATCTTTATAATGAATTAGAAAGAATTAACTCTTTAAACATTCACAACAAAAGTTAACATATCACCTTCCCCCATGACGGAGAGAGATCTCTACTGACTAAAGCATAGAACTGCTTTCCTGTAATACATCTCATGTGGTCTGTCCTTCTCCAAAACTACCCCAGGTTTCAATTTGTAAAATATAAGGCATGTTATAGTGGTTTTAACATCTGACATCGTTATTTAAACATGACTATTATTAACCATTTTAGTCATTAACTGTGCTCGGGGAAAAAAAAAACATTCTTATATTATGGGAGCTGTTCTCATAAAAATAAAAAAGACAAACTCCTCAAATGAAAGTGTTGTTTTACATGGAAAGTAATTTCATGGGATGCTTTTTTCTATTTGTTTGATTTTTTTTTTTTTTTTTGCCTTAACATTAAACAAATTTTTGACTTGAGGGAAATTGTACATTTTTTTCCACCATTTTACAAGTGTTTATTTTCATTAAATCTGACCGTTTAGTAGCCCCCTGCAGTTAATATAAATGTACACTAGTATTATTTAGCAGGGATGTTTAGTGTAGCATTTCAAGACCCCCAATGAATTTTCTCTACAAAAAAAAAAATACAGAAGGTAATATATAGTTGCACACCACTGCTGTACCAATTTGTTTTCACAAAGGGCATGAGTATTATAATCACATACACGTATATGTTTCTGGCCTATGTTAAAACTATAGTAAGTAGATCTCCTTGTCATATGACTGGTTAGTAAGAAGTAAGAACATTTTGAACAGCTGTGCATTTTAAAAAAGGTATATTAAACCAGTGTTAATGTAAATTAGAACATGACCTTGACCACTACAAATACTGTTTTATTTTATACTAGAATTCTATCTTACCTGTAGTGGCCCTGCTAGTGTAGGAGCTGCTGAGTAAAACAGCTTAGGTCTTTTCCCACTGTGATTGTGATGTCCCTGAACTGCTAATATTTCCCTCCTCCTCCATTGCACCAGAAATGCAGGCATATGTAGGAGTGCTATTACATGTAAACAGCTCTTGCCTCTGCATCACCGGTACAATTGAAGAAGATTGGCAGTGGTAGCTAAGTGACATAAGAATTGCTAGAGGGTAAAAAGCTTTGAAGATCTTTAATCAGCAAGCTCAGGGACTGACAGAATCCCTATAGTTAAAGAAGAACTAATGTATCCTAACCATAACTGATATACTGAAACTACATGGTCTGATGGCCTTAACCACTTTAATTATGAAGCAGTAAATCAGTACCTTTGGGCTGCAGTGCATTCTTATAGAACTGCTGATGTTTATATTTCATGGCCCGCCATATTGGATCCTCATTATTATGCTAATGAATCCTGACACATTATCACACAAATTGTTTGACTCGTTGGGCAAAGTCACATGGTCCATTAAACTGCAAATAGCAATGAGTAATATACTTAGTGCTGGTTTTCACACATGCCCTGTAAAAAAGTCCAAACCTAGGACAATAGCTTTCTCATCAGGGGGTGGAGCTGAAATGCTGCAATGGCTGCCTTGTAATTGTAAAATTATACATGCAGTAAAAGCAGAAATAATCAAGTGGGTGGCTTGAAAGGAAAAGATTGTGGGTTTATTGTGTTGCTGGCATGTTGACTAAATGAATATATATTATTTATTAGGAGACTTTAGTTCTTCTTTAAGTACCAAATCTTATTCTAAAGTAAAACAGCCCTTGTAAAGGCTAGAGTTGGGATCACTTTAAATAAAGGTTCTACAATAAAAATAGTTCTACCCCAAGTGAAATTTTTGTCAGCTTGATTTAGTGTTAACCAAAATTCTTAGATCCACTTTAGCTCAGATTTTCTTTGTGTTAATAGTTTATTTCTGTTACCCATACTTTTGATATTCAAGGATCTCCAATTTAGACAATGGAAAAACTGTATGCTGCTAGAGTCCACCTTTGCTTCTATGTGTCCATCTTTATCTGTGGTTTTTCCTGTTATTTGTATTTTTTCTATCTTTCTTTCTTTCTATCTGTCCTTTCTCTCTCTATTTCATATGTTTCTTGCCTTTCTGTACCACCTACACATCGATGTCCCTTCACAGGAAAGCACTCTACAACATCTCACACACCTTCTGTTTTCTCACTGTATGCCTGCTTGTTGTGGTTTTGCAGCTCTCTCATTGGTCACTTCTCTTTCCTCTCCGGTCCCTTTTCTCCCCAATCTCTCCTGTCTCTCCCTGTTTTGTTTCTTTTTTTGTTTCTTTTGAAGCCATTAGGAGCCGATCCATTGGGGACAGTGCCTTGCCATCCGCCTCTATCCGCAGCGCTAAAAGTGCACCTGTCCTGATCCATCCTTCCAAACCCCTTCTGCCTGATATTGTTCTCACTCTGCTTTCCGATGAGCTGTCAGGTAGTGGCATCTCTGTCTGCAGTGGCTCACATTGTCTGCAACCTTTCTAACTATGCAGCGTACCTTTTACTGTATTGGGATGCTTGTTATCTTATGCTACAACCAACAATTGCTGAGTTGCATTTTTGTTATGCTGTGTAAGTTATTTTATTCCAGATTCAGCACTTAACATGCTCAAACTCAGTGATTCTCAAACTTGAATATGAAGAACAATTCTAACATGAATACTATTTAGAACAACAGCATTCTCCCATTGTCCAACCATATGTGGGTGAGCTAAACTCCCAAAGTTTCCTGACTGCCAAAATCTAATAATAAGATAAAGTTTTTGTTTCTTTTAAATGCTGGTGGTCCATGGCGCTTGACTTCATTGATGTCTGAAGTTTTAAAGTTTTTAACCTTTTATCATTCTTATGGAAAAAAACTATGTTTTAGAGTAAAATTAATTTCAGTATTTCATATAGTCTTTTTTTGGAGATTTGTTTAGTATTTAACATTCTGGGAATAGCCATTTAAAGGGAACTATAGCTAAAATACAAGCTGCCTCTAAACAATAAAGACTTCTGTAACATTTGCAGTCCCTTCCAAAACTGCTATGAATAAATATGTTTGGTGTATCATGCAAGTTGCTTTTCTTGCTTTAAAACTTCCTGTATTCTCAGCAATGAATTGGAGTGACGCACCTTTACTACTAAGGGCAGCAGTAAACGTTTTAATGATCAATTTAGCAACTGATTAAAACAATCATGGTTTATTGCTCTATTCAGCCATCGTCCATACACAAAGCTTTTTTTTAAAGCAATACCTTATTAAAACAATCAGATCCACTGTTTTTTTTTTCTTTTTTTAAGAATTTTGTCATGTACATGCCATAGACAACTCTTGCACTTTGTCAGTAATAAGTCTTTTGAGGAGAACAACTATGGCTTACCATGTTGGCATTAGTATAGAAATCTTTGGACATAGGTTTAGAGATGCAGTCATGGAAATGATTGTTAATGCAATATGCTTATACACTGCTCTCATTTGTTTAAAGAAGAACTAAACTGCTTGTTATTCTAGGGGTGATTCAACTTGTGTGGGCTGCTGATGGCTACCTACCCCTTCAGTTCTTTAGTCCACTCTTCCTCCTGCTTCTTGTTTCAACAATCTTCTCTTCTTCAGGTTCCATCATCTCCATCTCCACCACTTCCCCCTTCTCTTCTTTATTGCCAATATTGAGAAGAGCACAGAATTGGCATCTGGACCTAATACTGATTTTACATTTGCTTGAATCAGTGATGTAGACAAGGAGTCATTACCTGAAAGAGAATTGTGATGCTGGAACCTGAACAAAAAGAAGGATCACTGAAACAAGAAGCAGTAGTAAAGTATTTGTAGCCCACCCAAGTTAAATTACCCTAAAAATAAGGAGCGCTTTAGTTCTCCTTCAAACAGAAGTACCATTACTTCCCATAATTTATTTATTTTTTAATAAATACCCTTTAAATCCCATGTTGTTATTTCAAGCTTCTGTGAATGCTGCAAGAAACTGATTAGTTTAGAGGAACTTGAATTTTATTGTTGTTCTTTTTAAAAATATACAATTACCCTGCATTTTTAAAGAGAGAGTATTACTACAATCTAGTTAACAGAGAGCATCAATATAATCCTCTGCATACATTTTTATTGATGGGGATATTCTTTGGCCTCGCTCTTGAGTTCCACAATTTAAGAAGTTGACGTGGAATTACTGGTAGGTTTTCTTTCCATATATTTCAATAAATGGTGGTTTGGGATGTTTGACCAAAGTGATTATATTCAAAAGGGAAAATACATGAAAACACTTATGAGGAGACTAAGACATAGGTGCACACTTGCACTAGACTTGTAACCTAAAGCAACCTGTCAATTACTAGCTTTGTTCAGTTTACAGCAGTTGGAGTCATTTAACAAAGTTTTTGGTTGCTACAAGGTAATAATACCAATGCAGGTTTACATTTATGTCTGTGAATGTATCCGCTAGTGTCACACAACCCTAGTCTGACCTAGATTATATATTTGTAGCCTCTATGAGGAACCAATTTTTTTTTTTTAATTTTAATTGGCAAAATCCAGTCAGTAGAGAAATGATTAAATGAAAACCCTGTTGGCCAAGCACCACTATAGCATATATGTAAGGTTTTAAGCTAATGTGAAAAGCAGTTGCCCATTTTGGAACATGTTTCTTAAATGAGAAATGATCAGATTGCTGGTGATTGATTTATTCATCTATATTTGTGGACATACCATATATAAAAATATTTTTGAAAATCAGCTCATTTGTTGTGTAGTCCATGAAACAAAAGACAGCTTTTGGTTGCTCAGATTTCCCCAGCTTAATATAGGGGAGATTAAACTACTTAATCTATAAAACTTTTCTGGCATCAGTTACAGTATAAGATCACAGACATTTATGTTATAAAATGAAATATGGGAAAATCCATGTGGGCTGCTCCATTAAAGGGGAACTATAGTCAGATTACATCTTTATATATGCAGTACTATACCTTAATGAGAATTTATTAATTATCCTGCTTCAGATGAAACAGCACTAGAAAACTCCTGCACCAGGAAATGTATGTGTGGTGTTTACCAGCCAGTTTTCTATGAAAAGGTACACTACACCGGACATTTTTGAATGTGTAATGTAACGCCTGCGCTCAAGTTAGCTTTCCCAAGCCCAAGTCTCTATAATCTGTTGCATTACAAGAATATAAACAAACCTGGCTAATGAGGCCAAAAGGTCAGCACACTGTTTAACCAATAGCAGTCAGGAAGCTTTTTCTTCTATGTTTAGCAGTTATATCACACACATTTCCTGGTGTGGGAGTTTTGAAATGCTTGCCTAATAAATCACCCTGCTTCAGATGAAACATCTACTGGGGAGAAATGCTTCTCACTAAGGTATAGTACTGCATATGTAAAGATGTAATCTTTAAACTATAGTTTTCCTTTAACTTGTACAAATTATCTTCTAGTCAAACAGCATTGGAAACAGTATTTGTCAGTTTCTCCCCCCCCCAAAAAAAACCAAACAAACAAAAAAGACTGATTTTTGTACCAAGGAATCTACTATTGGTCAATAACAGTCTGTATGTAGAATACATCAGACCGATGGCTGATAACACGAGTGGTTCAGAACCCACACATACTTCTTAATCATCTGAAAACAAAGTTTGAGAATTGATTGGAGAGTTTGAGAATACCTGTTATAACTGAAGCTTAAATCATCTTTTAACTTGCTGCAAGACACTAACTCAGTTATTTTAATATTGCAGTTTGTGGTATTTGTGGATAAAGAAAAATAACTATTTGTGAAAGCAGCTTGAAAGCTTGTTTGAGATATGTTGTCTGCATCATTAAAGGGAAAGTAGCCCTGAAAAACAGGTTTAGTTTGGTGAAACTTTTACTTTAGCACTTTTGAAAAAGAAAGTACAGTATTTTCCAGACTATAAGGCGCACCGGACTATAAGGCGCACTTTCTATGAGCACCTTTTAAGCAATCTTGGTTCATATATAAGGCGCACTGGACTATAAGGCGCAGCACATTACCAGTAAATAAACCATAGCTCAGACCGCAAGTCAAATTTTATTCAACTTACGTCGGGTTCATATATAAGGCGCACCGGACTATAAGGCGCACTTTCTATTTCTGAGAAATTCTCAGCATTTTAAGTGCACCTTATAGTCCGGAAAATACTGTAATATAAAGGGAATGTGTGTTATTGTGTGAACACAGCATATTCTGTTCAAACACCATTTTATCTGCATCAGCACTTTTTATATGGTCTCTAGACTATGGCAGTAAATATCCATCATAAGATATGTTTTGCATGTAAAACATAATACAATATTATATGTTTATAAAATGATTTGCTTTCAGTTTGCTTTGCTGTTATTTTTAAATGCACATTTACAGTATGTATATATTTTTAACTACTAAAATGAGTTAAAGCTGCTCTTTTCCTGAGAACCTAAAGGAATCTTCCGATTATACTTTTCCCAAACTGTGACATTTAATATTGCCATCTAAAAATTGTCATTATGATGTAAAGCAGTGGAATTCTTATTTAGGGTTAAAAAGTAAATAATTTCCTAGTCTTACTCAGCAAGACAGTCTATATATGGTCCAAATAATGACCCTTTCAATATTCCAGAGACAATAAAAAAAAAACCAAGGAAACCTTTTTAGAAAGGTTTTATGATTTTCCCAGTCTTGTGTGTCTATATATTTTTCCATGCATTTCTTTTAATGTGGTGAATGCATGTGCCTATTAAAAGCTGTCAAGGGAAAGGTATTTTCTCTCGTTCTTAATAATGCTAATGATTTATTTTCACTTTCCCATTTACTTTCTTTGTAAGATCAATGTGTGTTTTTGATGATTGATTGACTACAATGTTGTTTTGATGATAGCTATAGAAAATGAGATTTTCTGCTTTCTGGAACTACATCATAATTCCATTTGGTGTCTAATACTTGAGTGATTGTCTGGATATATATTTACTTATATACATTTTCAGAATATTTTTTTAAACTTTTTTTTACAAGCAGCTATTTAGAGAGGGGAGAAAAAGAAGGTTATATCATTCCAAAGCTTAGTTCAAAACAGTGCCACCCAGTGAGTAGGGATTTGTTGACTTTATACTAACAATGTATTACACCCAGAAATATATTGCAAATATTGTATAGGAATAGATACTGTAAACTGTATCTAGCAAAATGCATATGTGCACACATTAAGCTTGCAGGTAACATCAAGCAAATGTTCAAGATAGTCTAGTGTAAATGCTTCTATAAGAGGTAAAATGAATCCCTTACATTTAGGAAAAATAGATTTATTAGATGTGGCATTGATTTAGATTAGAGCAGGGGTCTCAAACTCAACTCAGCATGTGGGCCGCAGAGCAAGATCACAGCCA
>WMED01025035.1:0-11105 GCA_019650415.1 Pipa parva | reverse complement strand
ATAGTAATAAAATTAATTTTAATCTCCAGATATTATCTTGTTTAGATTATTTATTGCTTACAAGTAAGGACACTTATTGCACAATTTACAAGTTTCTGAACATCTCTTTGACCCTTTTTTTGTCTCTAGAACAAATTTAAAATTTATGTTGTCTTTTTTTTGGGAGGAATCATAAGGTCTACAGATAAATTTTACGGTTAATGCTAATCACATCCTGGAACAAAGATAGATAATCTATTCCAAGCCTAGCTTTACTTGATCACCTATTAATCATGGTTGTAATGTTTTCCACTTACAAATTACAAAAGGACTCACCTTAATGAGGATGTTGGCAGGGGAAAAGAATCACAAAATAACGAATATGGTCAAAACCTACAGACCTCACTAATAAATTGTCATCACTACTTAAACATGCCTTACCTTATATCTACAGTGGAATCATAAAAGCAAATCAAATCCTTGGTCAGTTGTACTTCTATACTTGCTGGACTTCTAGCTTTAGTTTGGTCCTTTTTATCAGCTTGATTAATTCGCATAGATCCATTCATTCCAAAGTGTACACTAACATGAGAGAAAAAAAGTAAATAGCAGCAAAAAAAGGGTTCTTTTTTGGAAAAAAAAGTAAATACACAGTTTTAAAATATCATATTACCCAGAGGCTACATTTAGTTTGGTAACAGAGTTAAAGGAGGTTTGAAGAACTGAATCCTAGATCACCCATTAGGAAAACATAAGATGCACACAGAACAGGCATTCTGAGGTTTTTGTTTATTCAATCTAGTCTGAATTATTTAGAGTTAATTTATCTACTGCTGTTGATGCTTAAAAATTTATACAAGGTTATATTAAAAATGTTACAGCTTTAGAAGTGCTATGTTTGGAGATGTGAGCTTACAAGAATGCAGTCCATAAATATGTAGCATAAAAGGAGATACAATAAGGCAAGAACTATACTGATAAAAATAAATTAATAATATACTGTATATTTTTATTATACATCTCATTCTCCCACACAGCACACATTTTAAAGTCACTTGTCCACTTTGGAATTAAAGGGCACCTTCTTTAAATTTGCCTCGCATGCTTTAATGTTTATTTTACAATCTACATTGTAGCATATTGAATTAAGTTAAGCTGAACGCTCAGGGTGAAAAAGGGGCTTCTCATTAAAAAGGAGATAAGCAAGAGACTTCATGGTGAAGAAGTAGGCTGGACAGTGGTTTAGACATTACAATGACAAACATGGGTGAGTACCTGTCTATAACCTTAGCTGAATGTGAAGAGGCAGCCTATTGATGGTCAGAGCAAAAAAAAAAAAAAAAAATTCTAGATGTTCCACCTGGGAATTCACCACTGAATGCCTTAAATTAGCTGGGAGAGCCAGTATTCACATACCCTGCCCATCCAGGTGGAGGTGAAAAATTGGTACTTCGACAGCTACAAACACAAAAGAGCAGGGAGAGCAGAGAGAACAAACTGTAGGAGTCCTTCAATCTTCCTAACTGCCACATGCTTAAACAACGTAAACAATGCTATCACAGATAAAGTGGTACTCTAAGACAGGCCAAAGGTTAGGGCATCAAATGCTGAGGAAAATTATTACAGTTATAGCCTCCTTTAGTAAAGGAAACAAATGTGAAAACCTGCAGGGGAGATCTGGAATAAGGATTCTAGCAATGCCCACTCCTCCAGGTCAATTTACCCCAACAGATCAAAAGGAGCCCTTTACTGATTTTCTCCTCAGAAGGAAAATTCCAAGAAGTTAGAATGATACTTTGCAACAAGCTAAAAATCATGAACATTGCTTGCCTTCTGGAAGAAAAACCCTGTTAGGTACCCCCCACATAAGAAACCACATGCTAATGGTAGGAGGGAGCTAGAGAGGACAATGAAGATGATTGGCCTAAGTATACATAAGGCAAATAGACCCCTAGTGTGGGAATAGTACAGAAAATATCTTAAGGGGTACCAAAACCAACAGGGAGGGTCCTGAAAGAAGAGTAGAAAAATCTCCATTTTCTGGCCAGATACCAGTAAGGCCCAAAGGGCTGCCATGAGTCTGGCCACCCAATATCCAAAGGGAAGGTATCTAATGCTAGCCCCATCCTGCTTTTGCCTGTACAGCCTATATGCCCTTTGACTTTGACAACTGAGTAGCTTGCCACCAAAGTTGCAGTAAGGAAGCATGAGACTGCAATTAATTGTGCACTAAACTTCCCATTAGCAAAGGTTCAGCACCCCTGGGTGTTAAGGATAGCATTGGATTGAACTGGATAAGCAGACAAAAACTGTCTGTCCAATTTCTTGCCCCAGATCTCAGGGAAGGCATGTAACCAAAAGTAAGGGAATGTCATGAGCGGCTCCAGACATTAAAGCTGATCCACCAACTGACTGTGACAGAGAACTTGTCATGGATCATAAATATGCCGCCTCCCATAAAAGGACACTAGAAAAGATTGGCTATCTTCTACCTTTACAAGGCAAAGCCTACAGGGGTTGTGTCATCTTTTCCCTCCTGTAGGAGGCAGCTATACCCATGGTTCTATGTCCCCCAACAAACCAAGGAAAATGTTTTATTTGTGCCTAAATTATTCTGTTTGAAGTAGATTAACAATAAAAAAAAACAATTACTTTCAGGGTATTGCCTACTTGGCCTTTGGTCACTGTTAACTTAATTTAGTAAAAACCTGGCCATCTAACCACCGTCAAACGCACTGGACTGAATGAGAAACCATGTTCAACTGCAGTGCATGTGGTCACATGTAATTTACAAAGGCAAAACTGTCCAGGGCACAACATCTAGGTAATTGTCCAGTGCCTGTGAAAGTTATATATTTGTACAATGATTTAATGTGTAAATAATATAATGTAAATCTCTCACCGTAATGATTTAAGTCCAAAGTACAGAAAGAGCTCCTTTCCCAAGGTCTCCACTCCAGTGAATGTGCATCCAATAATTGAAGATAAACCACTGCCAGATCCAGAAGGCTTAATTATATATATTAAAAAAAAAAAAAAAAAAAAAAAAAAAAATAATCATCTTATTATGTAGGTCAGTTATTGTAAATCATTGCCACATTAGGTAACATTTAGAAGGCGAGCTAGAGTAATGGGGGCTAATCCTGATTTGGCACACCCCAACAAGTTTGCAAAGTTGGTAGATGAGGGGGATGTCCACTCAAGGGTGGCATTGCTGCCGGAAGCCACTTCCTCTGAAAGCAAGGGCACAGGAGATCAAGACAAACAAAACAGGAGCTAGTAGTTGGGGATTAAATTATTAGGGGGGGTCAGATAGAGCAATTTGTAACAAAAACTGGGACAAAATGGAAAAGTTTCTCTCGGTAAGTACCGATCTAAACAAATCTTGTGATACTTACCACGAGAAACTTCTGGGTGTTCGCCCAATTAATAAACACAGAAAAGCAAAAACAAGATTTTCCGAGTTTAGTATCTTAAAATTTTAAGTTAATATGTCAAAATTGTGAGTTACCATAAGTGTCAATAAGAAAAAATATTGTCACTGCTCCTTTTTTTCAATGTGTTTTTTTCTTTGATGGACCTGGGGCTCTTCTATAGTTATATCTGTATAGAATACAAAGTATGCAAGACTAATTAATATATTAAAAATAATATAATATATAAATATAAAATTGCATATTATATTATATTACAGCCTGCACTCTACTCCAACATGGTTACAAAATACACATACACAAAAAGACACATTCTTACTAGATTATACATTCTCCCTGCTACAGGAACAAAATAGGTCACAAAATTATCTATTTAGCTATGCCAGCAAATAGTTATTACTTTTATAAACAAAAAATTAAAAAAAAAAATAAAAAACCACAACAAATCCATCATTTCATTATTACAGGGAGCTGAAAATATTTTGTAGCAGTTTAGCAATGTGAGATAGAAGAAACTTTTGCTAAAGAATTTAGAATCCCTATTTTTATTGCTTTCTTTTTACACTGGGGTTTTTATTCTGAAAAGGCTTAAATTATTGACATGCAGATCATTTATTCTAATTTATGAAAGGAATTTTTGTTTTTTTAAATTGCATTAAGACAGTTGGCCCATGACCACTTTTCTAAATAGGTCACCTTGTTAACATCTCAAACTGTAATAATTCATTTAGAAAATATATTGCAGCAAAGCAAGAGCTTTGCATAGGCTAACAAGGTCCCAAACTTCTCCCCATAGTCCAAATAATGGTAAATTAAAGAAACCCTAATAGGCATCAAAGGAATGTCTAATAACGTTAACTCCAACTATATTCTGTCATGATCCCTTCATTTATCTCATCATTTCCCAGTGAACGCTTCTCCCAGATCCTCATATCCCCCATGCCATTTCTTTAGATAACTATTTCCTGCTGACATGATCATTTTCTACTAGAGCCATTATATCACACAGTGCACTCAAAATATTTGCTTTAATAATTTAATGTTGTGAGAAGGCTTACAAATCAACAAAGTCACCTGAGTGCAAAATATTCTTTAAAATGTCCAATAGGGACATTTTAAAACAGCCTTCACGCTTAGGCTGAATTTGCATAAAAAAGTTCAAAAGAAAAAACTGTTTTTCTTAAAACAAGGCAAATGTAAAAAGACTTATTTTTCCCACAATCCCTTGCCTTTGAAAGCTGATAATTAAAGCCACATTATTGGCACATGCTTTTGAATACAAAAACAATCACAATTACATTTTCTCAGATCTGGTATGTTATTCCTTACAAAATCAAGATGAACTAGGCGGCTAGTAAATGCAGTACGATTAATCATCCTCTATGTCATCAACAACATAAAAGAAAATACTTCTCTCTCCTTTGTGCACTTACTAGATTTGCATGTTTAATGATGGCAGTACTTCCCCATGCTGCACCCCCGTAAACCTGGTGTCTGTGGCAAAGCACGGAACAGAGCATGCCTGAAAGCCTTAACACAGCTCCGTTTGACCATCCAGGTCAAAAAGGTAAAGAAGGTTTCCCCCAAAACCCATCCGTCCCACACTGTGCTGCCCCCACAACCACACTCCCACACTGTGCTCCCCCTTCCTTTTCCTTGATGCTACCTACCTGTTCGGTGTCCTGGCTCTGTCTGCTGTAGCGCTATAGCGTTCCTCTCTCCCTCATCCAGTGCTGTTTCCCTTCCTGTGAGCTGATCACAGGAAGTTAAAATCATTGCTGGGGAAAGGAGGAAGGAACACTGTAGCGTTAAGCGCTACAGCAGTCAGCTTGCCCTCTCCTATCCTCTCTGCTTGGCAGACGGACTGGGCAAAAGAGAACCATGGGCTGGACATGGCCTGCTGGCTGTAGTTTGCCCACCCCTGATCTTTTTAATTGGTAAGAAACATTGACCCTTGGAAACTTGTTTCTTTCTTGTTATTCATTTTCTTTATTTCTTATTATTACAACATTTTCTGTTCAGGTCCTGTACTATCACTCTTAAAGCCTGTTCTTAAGTAAGCAGCTGGCTGCTAGGTTTATGGACCCCAGAAAGAAATATTAATTAATTTGTAAACAGTTCTTAAAATATTTGATAACCTACAAAAAATAAAAAGACCAATCACAATCAGCCTTAGAATGCTACTATCTACATCATAAAATAAATAAATTCCAAGATGAACAATCCATTTGATATCTAAGCATTTCTTTCACCCTCCCATGCTACCCAATCTCCTGCATATTGTACAAAAATACTGCAGCTTTTTTTCTATGACTACCACCACACTTTCCCAGTCATGTCATAGCTCATCCCTCTGCATAACATAATTGTAACACTTTTTACTTGGCTTTCCCTTTAAATTCAATGAAGCGGATATGTGTGTTTTACGACAAATAGTTGTTACCACTAATATAAAAAATGTGAATCTGCTTTCTACTTAAAGGGGCATTATAGTGCGTGCCGATATAACTGCACACATACATATAAAACTCCTTTATACTAAGCCAATTTCACAAATAGTTAAAAAAAACATTTAGGGAAGAAATAATACATGCCATTTGTCTCCCTTAGTGTTCCTGAGAGCTGAAATTTTCCTCCTCCTCCCCCCCCCCACCCCCGATTCCTGTTCTGTCTGGCAACATGAGAAGAAAAAGTTGCCTGACTGCTATTGGTTAAGCAGTGTGCTGACCCTTTGGCCGCATAAATTAAACTTGGAATGCAGGAGATTACAGAGGGAAAGCTGACTTGTGCACATGTGCCAAGTAGTAAGTAGGGCAAAAATGGATACCTTTTCATGGAAAACTGGCCAGTACACGTCACACACACACACATTTCCTGGTTCAAAAGTTTATCAGTGCTAACTACTCAATCATTCTGTGTCACAAGAAACAACTACTGGGGAGAAATGCTTCTCACTAAGGTATAGTACTGTATATGTAAAGATGTAATTTGACTATAGTTCCCCTTTAACTGTCGTGGCTTCTAACGCTTTATTATCTGTTCAGTATAAAAACTAGAAAGAAATAGTTAATCCAATGTCTCTTAATGCAATATTAATTTAAAAGTATAACTATACGCTCCTTATGTCACAGGGAGTTGTTGTCTTAGCTGAATGCTAAAAGCATTTAGCTAACAGCTAAGACTATATTAAAAGAAGCAAACTCCCTGCTTCTTTTCTGCTCCAACGCCTGACTTGAATCTCAAGTCGGGTTGGGCAGGGCTAAAAGGATGACTGACAATAAAGTTCCTCCAATCAGATCCTTTAAATCATGACCTAGAAGGGATCTGATTGGAGGACTTATAATGTCAATCATCATTTAGCTATGCCCAACTCAACTTGAGATATTCAAGTCGGGGAACGGAGCAGAAAAGAAGCAGGGAGTTTGCTTGTTTTACTACAGTCTTAGCTGAAGGCTTTTAGTATTCAGATAAGACGACTCCCTGCTTCCTAAAAAAGTCTGTTAAGTGAACCTGACAGGTCCACTTTAAAGTAACAAGTCGGAGACACTGGTAAAACTAATTCTATGAGATGGCAATTATTGCATACTGAAATGTAATAATTTTACATACTTATTTTTTTTTTGTTTTACCAATAAAGCAATGTGTTTCATAATACTAAAGTTATACTTTGAATATCTTACAATTCCGTATGCAAGCAGAGAGCCTGCTACAGAGACATCACCAGCACATCAGGTACCATTACTTATACATCTGCATGTAGAACCCTGCTAATGACATGGAACAAATTTTTCTCTAAAAGGGAAAAACTGGGAACCAGCAGAGTTGCAAAATATGCAGGGGCTGTGATTGTGCAAGAAAAAAAAAATCTGTGAAGGTTGTGATCATGGCAGATAAAAACAAAAAACAAAACTTTTATTCTTCATTTTGTTGAATAGCCAAGCAAGCTGCAAAAAAAAAAAAAAAAAAAATGATATGCCTACATTTAATGCACATCAATTGAGCTTGCTGCTAGTATTGTGCATATAGAAGGCATTTCTTCCAGGTTTCCTTTCCTTCAGATTTTTATGTCAGTTTAGTACATTTCTTTCTTTCAGCAGTAAATTATTATGTCAGTTATTGATGACTGCATGACTCTACAAGCCGATATGCCATCTATGCTCCGAGATTCCATTTGAGTGTTGAAATATATTCAAAGCTACACAGATTTCCCTGTTATATGCTCACTTGTCAATAAGAGTTGGTGAGAAGCCATTCTAGCTGTTTTTTACACGTGGTGTTATTTGTTACCTAACATTGTACAACCTCTATTTTGGCACGTTTGGTCTTTGCAGACATTTATTGGTTTTATACAATCTGCACTATTAGTGTTTTTGCACTTTTTCTAGAAGAATTAATTTTTTTGCTATCCACATTTTTCTTTACACTGATACAGATGTTGCATTGCAAAGGTACAAGATCACAAGCAAAAACCACTAGTCTTCAGAGGATCACTGTGGCTACTGCATTCGCTAGGTAGCTACGCCAAGGCCCCGATAGGAAATACCGGCAACTAGCTACGCCAACGCCCCGATAGGAAATACCGGTAACTACTAACTGGTTTAGCAAATATTTTTTTATACACTCATGAACACCTTTCCAAAAGTGAAATAAAAGTAAAAAATTAACATGAACAGTTTAATAGACATTGGCAAGCAAATTAAATTGCCAATAACACCCGTACAAGAAAAATGGCAACACGCATTAAAATGGTTATTCCTAAGGCAGTGATTCCAGAAATGTCATTTTGTAAGGCTGGAATAGTCATTTTTTGATTTTGTTATTGTTATTGTATTTGTCATTTACTGGTGACTGTGCTCCTTGAAGGGAAAAAAAAAAAAAAAAAAAAAGCTATAAAAATAGTAATTTCTATGGAAACATAAATAATAATATATATATATATATATGTTTTTCCTTTTTGCATTAGTAGTCTAGTCCTTTTCTGTAGAAGTGATCCTCAACCCACAGTTCTCTACCCCCTATTACACCTCAACAGCCCAGCAGACGCAGGGGAAGATGGGAGTTGTAGTTCAAGTTAGCGCTCACCGTTTCTTTTAAAGCGCCTCCTCGAACGTCCCGAACACACTGCCCCTTCTGCACCCGAGCCCGGATCTTCTCCCCGTTTAGCGTGCATCCTGGCCCCTCCACCATTGTACCAGCAGGATTAACTTTCACCCAATTAGGGAATAACAGAGGAAGCAATTTAAAAAAAAAAAAAAAACTCTTGTCTTTCGCGCCGCTTTGACTCCACCCAGCCGCAATCCTATTGGTTCAGGCTGCTTCTATGCTTCTATTCCTGTCTGCTGATTGGCTCAGTAGGAGACTTCGGGAAGTCTAGCTTTTCAAGCTGTAGGAGAGAGACATGTGCTGTGCTAATGATACAACAGGGAGTTGGAATGGGGAGCAGCTTATATAGAGAATCTGTGTGTTTTGCAGGAGGCATAGACACTGAATTGGCTTGCTCAGGTAGTTTAGTCGCAGTGATTGATGTACTAGTGCAGCGGTTCTCAACTTGTGGATCGCGACCCTGGCGGGGGTCGCGATGCTGTCCCACTGGGGTCAAGAACTGCTCCAGCACCCGGAAGTGCCAGCAGGAACCCTTCTTATAAGGGTTCCTGCGGGGTGACACGTGACGTGATGATGTTTCGGCCGAACGTCACCAAGTGACGCGCGTACGTGATGTTTCGGCCAAACGTCACCACGTGACGTGCGTACGTGATGACATTCGGCCGAAACGTCATCATGTCGCGACATGGTGACGTCAGCGCATGGGGTCACCGATGAAAAAGGTTGAGAACTGCTGTACTAGTGTCACATGCTGATATACTAAACTGAGGGGCTTATTTCTAAGTGAGAATTCGACTGTCAATGTGAATTCTCATCACTTCAGGTTGCTAAAGCTCCAGTTCCCTGCAACTTATTCACTAAACAGAGAATTTCCATGGTGAAGTCATGACTGCGTCAGTAACAGTCTATTGGGTAGTGTGCAACTGTCGTTATCTGGCGAAGTCACCACGTTGCACAGTTTGCTGAAAACTCAAGTATGGGAAAGTGGCAAATTCTTACCTTTACATGACAATTTGGACTTTAATAAATAACTCCCTGAAATTTTTTTAATCCAAGCTGCATACCTTAAGCTGTTTTACAGAGGCATGCATTTAACGCGTTTAGGTTCTGTGGAATGCGTGTGGGTTCTGGTTTAAAGGGCTGAGGATGCAGCACTTCTGTAATTACATATTTTCAGTTTTCATGTTTATGCAAACAGTGCCTTAGCATTTGAAGGATTATTTCAACAAACAGAATAGACAAGAATTTTCTTTTTGCAGTCTCATGCACATTATTATTTTGAAGCATAATTAGGTTAGGATTTCCACCCAGTCCTTTCTGAACACTTATAAAATCCACATACTGTACAGTGGTACTGACTTAGCCAAAGCGAATTGTGTCTGTTTTTAAGCATGCATTTATACTCTTTTTGATCGAGCACTGCAAGTTTAGTTATTATAAGAATAATGTGTTGTCATAATCACTGGTAAAATAAGGCACTAAACGTAACAGTTATGCATCGATAACCATATGCCTAAAAATGTTACTTCCACCAATAGTGTGTGTGTGTAATTTTGCAGAGAAATCAATGTGATATCCAGTAAAAAAACATTAAACATTTTTCCATTATGTTTGGATTAGCATGCAATGTTTGTAATTGTTTTGTCCGCGGGCCCCTCAGCACTGGGCCGCCTGTTGGTGATGCGCACACATGAAGTACATCACCATCATGCGACCTTCAGAGCGTATTGAGAAGAATCACCCCTAGACAGAGCAAGCTTTTGTTCCCCTGTAATAAATACCCTCAGTTCATAATCCATTTACACACCTTTTACCCATCGAAGATGATTAGATTACTTTGGCAGGATTAATCCCTATAAACACATGCTGATATGGATTTTTACACTTGTTTACACTGACATAATCTAGGATTGAATCTCCCTAGGACCTTGAGGTGGGTATCCTCTGGATCTGATTTGGCAATTTTAATCTTTTTAGGAGGATGCAGTACTTCATCCTGGATTATACAGCTGCCATTAAACAGAGCATTTATACTTTCTCTCTGCATTTAACCCGACATTTCATTTTCCTCTGTGAATACAGTGGAGTAGAAAAGTGTTTATTAAATTTGCTTTGTTTTTATCTCCCTCCATAGTTCCCCCTTCATTATATTTTAAAAAGTTTAAAACTGTTTCTTACCATTTATATAATAAAGAACATTTTTTTTTGTTTTACTCTCTAGAATTGAGGATTTCTGATCTTCAACTTTGCTACTTTTATGTTTTTTACATCATTTATTTTGGGCCTGTAACTTTGTAGTGCTTCCATACTACCTTCTTGTTGTGGTAGTTTAAATGCTTTCTTTTGGCATTTATTGTCCCATTACATTTTTATTTATCCATATAGGTTTTCTCTTCTTTCTGGCATTTTTATTATATAAGTATATGTTCCTTTCACATTTAATATTACATATGATTTGATAAATAGTTGTGAGGACACTGCCTTGGTCAATAAGGTTAGAGGCATCTCTCAGCTGAAATTAGCTTTCCTAAAGTTTAAAGGGGCACTATAGTGCTGATATAACTGCACACATACATATAAAACTCCTTT
>WMED01025034.1:0-11105 GCA_019650415.1 Pipa parva | reverse complement strand
GCCTTTTCCCAAAAAGCTCAACTTTTGTCTCATCTGACCAGAGAACATTCTTCCAAAAAGATTTAGGCTTTCTCAGGTAATTTTTGGCAAACTCCAGCCTGGCTTTTTTATGTCTCTGGGTCAGAAGTGGGGTCTTCCTAGGCATCCTACCATAGAGTTCCTTTTCATTCAGACACCGACGGATAGTACAGGTTGACACTGTTGTACTCTCGGACTGCTGGGCAGCTAGAACTTGTTTGGATGTTAGTCGAGGTTCTTTAGCCAATATCTGCACAATCTTTCATTGAAATCTCTCGTCAATTTTTCTTTTCCGTCTACATCTAGGGAGGTTAGCCACAGTGCCATGAGCTTTAAACTTCTTGATGACACTGCACACGGTAGACACAGGAACATTCAGGTCTTTGGAGATGGACTTGTAGCCTTGAGTTTGCTCATGCTTCCTCACAATTTTGCTTCTCAAGTCCTCAGACAGTTCTTTGGACTTCTTTCTTCTCTGCATGCTCAATGTGGTACACACAAGGACACAGGACAGAGGTTGAGTCAACTTATATCCATTTCAAATGGCTGCAAGTGTGATTTAGTTTTTGCCACCACCTGTTATGTGCCATAGGTAAGTAACAGGTGCTGTTAATTACACAAATTAAAGAAGCATCACATGATTTTTCTAAGGGTGCCAATACTTTTGTCCACCCCCTTTTTTCTGTTTGGTGTGGAATTATATCCAATTTGGCTTTTTGACAATTCTTTTTGTGGTTTTCCATTGAAGACAAATTAAATGAAGAGATTAAAACACAAGTTATTCACATGGTCTCTACTTCATCTACAGTATTTCAGCACAAGGTATAATGTCAAAATGAAAATCTTTTGATTAATGACCCCTGATCTCTTGTTTCCTAGTGGGCTCCGCTGCTGCAGTCAAACACTGATAACCAGTGCTCATGGGAAAGTGGGAGGAGATATGGAAATAACATTTTTACTGCAGTGCCCTACTTTTCACACAAAACTCCTTATTTACTTATAGTCACAGTCTGAAATTTAGAACCAGATATCCAACCTGCAGACGTGACTTGTCAAAGCAAGATATGGATTGCTGGATTCTGAGAAACATTTCCTTATATGGGCCAGTAAGTATACTAAGAGTTATTTGCTGCTGTTTTCATAAGCTGAAGAAATTGTTACTAATGTGAGTCATAATTTTTATTTTGAATTCTACTTTGCCTTAACATGAACAGATATAAAAACACAAGATATGCTGACAATTTTATCTGGTGACAGCGATACTAAAAAATAAATGACTTGTACTGTGTGAAACAACACAAGCTCATATATATTTTTTATAATAATATATATTTATTTACTAGCAGAAATAAAGCAGAAAACTTAGTTTTTATGGAAACCGTTTCTTGTTTATAAACTTGAACCCCACACTTGACAACAGAGGTTCTTACCTGGGCCTCTTATGGCCATCCCCTGAGCCTTGTCTATTGGATACTATACAGCTGTGGTTACATAGATTTTACACTGCAATAACATAATAAAGCACATTTGGCAGAAATACAGCTCGCACCCTTTATTATAACATGATCTTTCCGGCATCATTATAACCTAGTTATACAACTAATTAAATGGCAGTTGTAGCCCCAAAGTTGGGTTGCTGTTACATAACTAGTACTTACTGTAGTTACTGTGAAAAGCATTACTTACATCAAAGAATTAAATGACATTTGGCAGGTTTTGTATTCAAAACCAAGGAACATATTCATGAAAGTCCAAACAGCTACTTAAATTCAGAATTTCCAATCATCACTCTCTTCGCATATTCAGCAAACTCTGTGATGTGTCAAATTCACGACCAAATCAGAGGCTTATGAATATTATGGACTTACAGGGCTCTTTGAATTCCTTGCATGTACGTGCACAGGTAACTAACCTATTCATCAATCACTGGATTCAGCAAGGCATGTGTTTTACTCCACCAGATCAAAGTGGCTATAATTAGGGGGTTGATGGCAGGGCTGCTACTGTCCCACTGACTATGCTCTGCTATACCAGAGATGGTGTCTGATCCCATTCACTTATTCGCTATGGGAATCCCCTAATTAGTGAATAAGGAGCTGAGAGGATAGCAGTAGAGAAGTAAGTGTACCGATCCAAAGTGATGAGACAGTCGAATTCTCACATTGATGAATAAGCCCCTAAATTTCCGCAGCTAGATAAGATTACCTTTACCTAATTCTCCTTTGTGCTTAACCAATGAGGTCTGCCTCATAATTTAAAACCACTGCTCTACAAATAAATACAAAATATAAAAAAATTAAAAAAAAAAAAGAGAGAGAGAGAGAGAAAGAGAGCTCAACAGGCCTTTGTTTAGGATGATCTGTGCGGGTTTCCTGCGGGCACTCCGGTTTCCCACCACAATTCAAAAACATACATCTGTGTATGTCAATGTGTGTAACTGAACCTTGATTGCAAGCTGCATGGGGCGGGGACTGAAGTGAATGGTGAATCTCTGTAAAGCACTGCGTAATATATCAGCGCTATATAAAAAAATGAATAATAAAATGAGTGATGATTAAAAGAGAAACCATGTATATAGATGAGAGTGTTTGGTAAATAAAGATGGTTACATTTGGGGGGGTTACTGACTACAATGAGAATTCGACTGTCAAATTCCCAAACATAGGATTCCCCATAGCAAATCCGCGACAAATTTCCCGACTATTTTTAAAGTTATAACTACGACAATATTTCCATAGTAAAGTCTCGACTGTGACATTATTCTCATTATAAAGATGGGACTGTTACAGTACCAGTCTATTGTCTTTGGCTGACAAATTCACACTTTTACGCAACACTTTAGCCAATAACCCCCATAGTTGATTGATATTGAATGAAGGAGTTTATTGTTTACCCCATTAGAACTGGGGAATTCCAGTCCAAGTCATTCATAATGCCAACAATACCAAAATTCACGAATTTAACTTCAAAGAAAACATTTTACTGGTGCTGTACGTGGAAAACTGCCATGGACAATCCACATGGAATTTTGTATTTTATGAGTGTTATTAGTCCTTTAAGCCATTGAGGGGGTTATTAACTAAAGTGAGAATTTGACTGTCGAGTGGAATCCCATAGCAAATACGCAACAGCGACAATTTTCTCATTGTAAAGTCTCAACCACAACAATTTTTAAAATTACAACTGCAACAATATTTCCATAGTAAAGGCGCGACTGTGACAATATTCCAGTTATAAAGCCACGACTGCAACACTAGCAGTTTATTACCTTTGTGTATTGTCTTCCATGAAAGCCCCAAATGAAAGGAAAGAATTATTTAAAGCTAGGTTCACACCACTGTATTATGCTCAGCACATAATATGCTAGTGTAAAAAAAAAAAAAAAATACGCTCAGCTTACCAGAGACAGTGTGAACACTCCCTCGGCGTTCACATCACTTCCTGTGTGGTCGCATTTTGGGTGCAGCATATAATATTCTGGCCAAAATGTGACACACAGTGTTCCGGACCTAGCGAATGCCCATCATATACTAGTGTGTCTGGAACTATGTGAGTACCATTGACTTTCTTTGAGCCTTATTTTGTTTTTTTTCACACTAGCGTATTATGTGCTGAGCATAATAACCTAGTGTGAACCTAACCTAAGAAAGCTTCAGCCTTTCTGATCCCTGAACAATCTTCCAAAAGGACAATGGCTTTTTTAACAGTCTGCGCCTTTTTTTGGGACTGCTTCTGGTGGTTTAGATCAATATTTCAACTTTTCTACCTTAAAGGGAAAACTTGAAGGGATGTTATTGCCCCTAATATGCATAACACATATGTATGCTGTGTTCTCCATGTTTTAAGTAAAATAGTAAATATAGCATACAATTAAAAAAAAAAACAGTTTTAATAAGGCATTACTGAAACACCACTTATTATTTATTGGCCTGGAACGTAGAGTGATGTATTTTCTTGATTACTGGATTATTCACTCCATAAGATGCACTTTTTTCCCCCAGCTTTGGGGGAAAATGCCCATGTGTCTTATGTAGCTAATGTTCCTTTTCTTCAGCCATTTACAAGTATAATTTTTTTTTAAAAAAAGGATTATGTGATATTAATATATACAGTGGTACCTTGAGATACGAATTTAATTTGTTCCGTGACCGAGATTATAACTCAAGACAGTTCGTATCTCAAACGAATTATCCCTTTTTAAAATAATACATATGAAATGAATTCTTTCTGGCCCCAACAGTTCGTATCTCAAATTTCAGCTTGTATCTCAAACAGGAAAACGGTCCGATTCGCAACTGGTATCTAAAGAAATTCGTATGCCAAGCAGTTTGTATCTCAAGGTACCACTGTACCATTAGATTCAATATAAATCACTCTGCATTGTAACTTAAAGTGTGAACTTCAGAGTTCATATACAGTTATTATAAACCTTGATTATGATGAGAGATTAGTGTCCTTTAATAGATTCAGACTCTGTTATCTTAGCCATCCCTAAAACAGGCTATTGGCATTGTTTATGGGATTCCTCTCAGACACTGAATTTAATATTTTTTGACTATTAGGAAAATGCATTAATCTCTCTAAGGGGAAGTAATGATTCAAGCACTCCCCTTTCTGCTCTGAGAAATCCTCTCTTTTGTGGGAGGATGATGCTCCCCTTTCTGTCTGAGGGTTGATACTCCATTTCACTTAGACTGGATGGAGACAGAGCCCTTAACTCCTGTGCTTGTAATAAAGATACCATTCACTTAAGGAGCATGAAACAATCATCTCTGGAATTTCTATAACGGGTGAAACTGCGTAGCTTTTCTAAACATTAATGATGTCATTTTGCTTTGTGGTCTTGTGGCAAATTTGAGTCTCAACCTGAATTTAATAAAATTTAGGATTAGATTTAATAGGCAGTTATGAAGGTTAAATAACCCCCTAAAACACACTCTCTCTCTCTCTCTCTCTCTCTCTCTCTCTCTCTCTCTATATATATATATATACAGTATATATACAGTATATACATATATATATATATAAATAACATCCCAAGTATTGAAATTCCGTAAGATGACATATCACTCTTAGGGCAGTGGATCTGTTTCCTGGTTTTAGTACAAATCAGGTTTAATGCTAGTTAATGCACTCT
This sequence comes from Pipa parva, assembly GCA_019650415.1. Lineage (NCBI taxonomy): Eukaryota > Metazoa > Chordata > Amphibia > Anura > Pipidae > Pipa > Pipa parva. Next base: position 5,950 of record WMED01025034.1, on the reverse strand, counting down.
CCACGTCACACAGAGGGTTTTTTTAATTCCAGGCCAAGGCTGACTCACTCTTCATTCAAATTATTGACATTCAACTAATGCTTGAAGTGAAATGCCTTACTAAGCAAAATCAGGTATAAACTGGATCTTACTTCCTGTTTACTCACTAAAAGAATAATGAACAATTGCTTCCATAATTGATATACTGGAATCTGTACATAAATCAACTTGATTGGGCTGGTACTAAAATGATAGCGGAGGATCTCTTCATCAAAAGACTCTAGAATAGAACTGCAGATATTTCTCTTGTACTAGGACTTGCCTTTGGCATAGTTATCACAGTCTCGTTTAAAGGGATTGTTCTTGTGGGAGCAGTTAAGCCACCAATGGTCATTAGCAAGTCTAATTATTTTATTTATTTATTCCACGCATATTTCATGCTCCCTCTTCTGCAGTACTTTACAGATTAGAAACATTTACTTCAGTCCTTGCCTCAGTAGAACTTATAATCTAGTTTCCCTATACAGTTATTCCTGTTTCATATATAATTTTTAATAATACACAACTCTTAAATATTTTCAGCCATTTTCCTGTATATCTTCATTTTCATCAAAAACCCTTCAACAGATTTTAAATGAGCAATTTGATTGGCATACAAAAAAAAAATCAGTAAATTAAAAGGTGTACAATCTCAAAGTCTTTGTGTGCAGCTGCAAGTCCCAGATTATTTTTAAAATTCTGACACTATGAATGAGCCAGGGTATTCAGGAGGCAAGCCCAACAAAAATAAAATAATATTACTGTATTACAAAATGTTTGTTTTGGGATAAGTAGATAGCAAAGAATGTCTTTAGTTGCCCTTTAAGGCTAATGTCACATAGGGCTTTTTAATCTTCTTTTTCCAGAGAAAGGTAGCAGATATCAGACTCTAACATTAGCCAGGATTAGTTCCCTATACTCCCTTACTGTATCACAGCCAAGCATAGCAAAACATAAAAATACAAATGAAGGTAGTGAAGAAATAATGTCCAGGGCTTTTGGGACTACTTTATTTTTTCATAGGGAAATGAACAGTGATTACAGAACCCTCTGCACTATAAGATCATAGTGCGGTATCAGTAAATGGGGATATTTTGCTATAACTGTAAGACTGAAGTATGTACTGTATATACAATTTTATTTATAAACCGCCACAAATTTACGCAGCACTGTACAATTCAGCATTACAAATATAATATAGACATGGAAAAAAGTGAATTAGACAATACAAGTATAATATCACAAGAATACTTCACTTTACTTGTTAGGTTGTGGTTGACACAAGAGGTTGGAGGTCCGTGCCCTGTAGAGCTTACAGTCTAAGGACTTTCAGAAAAGAGCAAAGTTACCTTGCAATGCTTCTCATCAGTTCGCCAAGACAGTTATGTGCTCCCTGCTCTCCTTCAATCGGAGATCAGCGAACGCTTTAAAGGTACTTCATCTCGGGACCACTCGAGTCGCCTCGCCGAGCCAAAGTACCTTTAAAGCGTTTGCTGATCTCAGCTTGCAGGAGACCAGGGAGCGCGTACCCGTCTCGGCAAACTGATGAGAAGCATTGCAAGGTAACTTCGCTCTTACCTGAATTACCCCCTAAATGGGAGGAAACAAACCATATTAACTCAATGGACACATAAACACAATTTCAATTCAACAAACTTATGTCTAGCAGTTCTCTAAATCAAAATGAAACTATTTTTATAATTATATAGCAAAACTGCAGTGGTTTAACTTGATCTAATTATATTTAACAATCACCTCAAAGTGTGAATCATCATTTTGTGCAAAGTGAAATCACATATGTCAGGTTCAGCATTGGAATATTAAAATGACTTCTTTGTTAAACAAAATGAAACAAAGCGAGGGTGAACTTAAAAGATCACTCTGAAATGAACTTGGTTACTAAGTCATCACTCACTCACAAACAATAAATGGTAAAAGGAGCTTATACTCCCCAACCTACTACAGGAAATACAACTAAGGTAACAAGTGCATAAAAAGTTTAGAACTAATGTTACAAACAATAGAAATGAAATCATGTTAATTGTAACAAGTTATAAGTATCATTGTTTTCTCTGACAAACAAAATGTAATATAACACAGTTATACTAAAATGTTAACTTGGAATGTCGCAATAGAGAAATACTTAAACAAAATGACTTCTTTGTTATAATTTATCTCCCCAGTCAATGCTGCTTATGTTACTGAATAGGACCAGGGCCAGTTTTAGGGGCCCTGGACAAAACTAAAATCAGGGCCCCAGCATTGCCTCCCCAACCCCCCAGTGCTTCCTGACATAAAGGAGGACCCCTCCAGCGACTGAGCAGGGCATCACTATTGCATACTAATATAGGAAAATGGAAATAGCAGGTATTTCATTTCCTAAAATGTTCTATATGTAAAAGAGTAATTATGCAATATGTGTTTTAAGAGATAATGTGATATGGTTATGTAGTGACTCCATCTAGTGGAGTACATAATTTATTACATTCAGGAAAATGTGTTATGAATATGTAATTTGCAGGGAGGGTTCCCAGAGGTAATAAAACTTACTGTCCAGGAAGTAAAAGGGTGTTTGGCTCCAGGGCCTCCACCAGAAGGGTAGCTGGTGCCTGTAAGTCTTAGGAAGTTAGTAAAGCCCAGTAAAAGTTTGCTTAAGAAGTGATAGTTATCCCTACCTATAGAAGGGTAGATTCACCAAGAAGTGCAGTGAGCTTGAGTGATGCCTAGGTGTCTGGGAAGGTAAGTCAGGCACCTAGAGTAGGGTCTCAGTGGCAGGGCTTAGGGTTACAGTTTGCTGGGTCTGGAGATAGTGGTACCCCTGGAAGGAAAAGCACTCAGGCTGGTTTTGCATCGGCACTAAGCAAAGAATTCATCTAAGTTTCTCAAGGAATGGGGTTCCTGTGTACAACCCAGAGAGGGGTGAGACCTGTTCCTGACTCTTGTTACTAACTATGCACCAGGAAATGTGCTACAAGTTTGGATAACGTACTACAAGTTTGTGTTGCTGTTTGGTGTACTGTGAATAAACTGTTCCTGTTTAAAGAACCTCTGGTGCCCACTGTTGATTTAAAGGTACAGGCACTACTGCTAATTGATGATTGAAGCCATGTGCAGAAATCCAAGAGTGGATGCATGTAAATGCCAGGAGTGGTCAAAATAACATTACACTTACCTACCAGCTCTCCTCCTGAGCAGACTCAGATTATGATCATCAGAGCAGAAGGAGAGCTGGTAGCTAAGTATGCAGTATAACTTTTTTTGCTCAATGTCTGCTGTAGGTCCCCTTGAAGACAAGTAAATTCTCCTCCCTCCCCCCCTCCCTCCCCCAATTCCAACCCTGACTAGGATGCCTTTCATAATGAAATGTCTATAAGCACAGTTTTCACATGCCTATAGGGAAATTCAGTACAGCTAAAACTCTGTGCAGTCTCCATGACTCCTTCCTACTGGTAGACTGTATATTGATAACCAAAATGGCTGCTGGTAGGTAATATTGCATGGGGGAAGATGTGATTTATATACACAGCAGATTAATTGATAACCAATACATTATTATAGTTTACAGAGGAAATAAACAGACTGGTAGGTTAATCTGTCATCTGAATCAATAATAAAAAAATTAGATTATATTAATGTACAGCATTTTACAACACAACCTATTACAATGTTAACAACACTCCAGGCAATGTATGGATTAGTTTTGCAGATAGTTTCACTCAGTTGGGAATGAATATTAATCCATTCATTTTAACAATATGTTTTTTTCTGTTTTATATGAATATACCATGTTAGGTCAAAGGATGAAAGACAGGAAAATTTGTACCAGTCATATTTGTTCTTAAACAACCAGTAATGCCACAAATATCAAAATTTCCCATTTAGATTAGCATTGTCAGTTGAAATACAGCACTTCCAAATACCTGTATCTTTAAAGCTGTATTCATTGTATTGCTATCTTATCTTTACTGATAGCAGCCACCTTGTAAGGCCAGAGTCACACTGGTGTACAGGTGCGTGTTGTTTTTTAAAAAAATAATTAAAAAAAAAAAAAAAAAAGCAATTCATGAAAAAAATGTGAAAAATACGCTGTCGCAAAAAAAACATTGAAAGTAATGACTGTTGCGCAATAAAAAAATTCCCATTTGCAATGAAGTGTCAGTTACTTCTACAAAGTACATGTAAAAATTTTTCTTTGAAGTTAAATTCCTGCTTACAGAAATGTACATTGTTACATTTTTTGTTGCTGTTGGTTTTTCCTTGTTTGAGATAACAACTGTCTATTTGGTAAACAAACTATCCTAATCCCATTGTTATATGGGGAATTTTAGCTAAAATGTATATGCGTGCCTCATAAAACCTACTTTATTTTTGAAAGCACAGCTAAGATATTTGGCAAGTGTAGTGTAATAGAGGGCATCATTCCACGTTTAGTTGAGGCCCCATTCATTCGAGTCCAACATGTCGATGGTATAGATTTATAGCCGTTTTATAACATATTGAAATTTTCTCCCTAGGCTGGGGTTAGGCCCCTACTTAAGTAATCTTTCATAAATGGGTATAACCCCTATTAGGTAATGCCTCCACTAGTGCTGTAGGGATCAGCCCGCACCTAGTAACCCGAGGGTTTTTGTCATGGTTTGAGGACCACGTATACCATGCTGCGGGGTTTAGGTTCAACATGGTACAGTTAGCCTAACTCGTCCTGAGGGTAGCTAGCCTTTAATTTGTGTTTGTTTACTATGGCAGTTATGCCAGGGAAGGCTCCTATTAAAATGTAGGAGTATGTAGTGTAGTAGAGGGACACTACAGCGATTATTTAATGTAATTTTCCCTTAATGTGGAGTTTAATTGTATTGCCGTGGAATTATGGTTACCCCCTAGTGGTGAATCCACATAATTTATCATCAAACCTTCAAATGAAGTATGTTAGCTTCAAAATGTGTGGGGTGTCTCCATAAGAAAGCTATGAAAGCAGTAGTCCACAGGAAGTGGGGGTTCCCAAAGTGGGAGATATTATCAAGGGAAAGATTCATATTATGAAGAGGAGAATAATTTACCTCACTCTTTGGGTGGGCTACCCAAGAATAAGAAAAGGTTATACTGACATTCCTGAGGATATCTGTGGATGATGGCTGGATGATATCTGTAGATAACGTGTTGCACTAAGTATTGATGCTGGCTAAATGGAGATGTAAATAGGATTCGTGTGAAATAAAAGTTCTCTGTTGGTTTAAAAACGCCTCTGAACTGTCTTATTCTACGGCTATTCCACTGCACACTCACAAGGGGAATTTATTACCTTCCTAGGGACATCCTATAATCTACAAACAGAATTTTCATTTAACCACTGTAATTGGCCCAGATAAGGGGACATACCACTCAGGTCCGTGACAAGGCATTAAGTTTTACAACCCCTTAGTCTGGCCTTTACACAAGTATAAAGGTATATGGGACACTGCCATGTATTATCATAACCTGATCAGTAGAGAGAATGGTCTGTAGCAGGGGTTGGCAAACTTTGCACAGGATGGAGCCATTTTGCTCCTTCCTACACTGGGGAATTTTTTTCATGGAGCCACCCAGGAGGGGGGAGGAGCGCATGCTCCTGATCACATGACCTGCTGACATCATCAGAAGCAGTGCTGGAGGTCATCGGCGGGGCAAGGGAAATACGCTTAGAGACACAACAAGGCCACTGAAGACCCACAGTTTGCCTACCCCTAGTCTATAGGGTTTGTGGCCTATCATCTTAAAGTAACCATTTATTTAGGATTACCAGGTAGTCCTCGATTTACGACGGTGATCCGTTCTTATGCGGCGTCGTAACCCGAATTTCGACGTAAGTCGGATCATACGTTCATACAGTACGTTGCACCATAATAACACCATAATAACAGTGTACAGTACTGTACTGCAAACATTTAGCCTATCC
>WMED01025032.1:0-11106 GCA_019650415.1 Pipa parva | reverse complement strand
GATCCCACCTCCAGTTATCCAGTACCCATAACTTGTAATGTTCTTACAATGAAGGATCAGTGTAATTCCCTTGAACAAGATTTTTCCTTCCTATATACATAACCTTACATTTATCAGTGTTAAAGGAGAAGTAAAGCCAGAAATGAAATTAATACTTTATAAAATGTACCTGGCATTAGGTGGGAAGTGCTAACTTCCATAGGGAATGGCTTTCCCTTCTAACCGCCATCAGCGATGTAGAGCAGAGTCAACGTCATCACGTCTGCTCCAGGCATGTGCAGTGGTGATTGCACCGCTCAGATTTATATTAGTATGTAGTACTTTCAGTGAAATCTGAGTGGTGAAATCATCACTGTGCATGCCTGTAGTAGACGTGATGACGTTGACTCTGTTCTACATCGCTGATGCCGGTGAGGAGGGGGGGCCAGAGCGCAACTTCATAGCTGTATGAAACTGCCTTGGAACTCCAAAATCGCCACTCTGTTCTCTATGGAAGTTAGCACTTCCCACCTAGTGCCAGGTACATTTTATAATGGATTCATTTCTTTTGTGGCTTTACTTCTCCTTTAAACCCCATTTGCCACTTTTGTGCCTGAGCCTACAACCATTCCATATCCACCTTTAACAAAATATTGTCCTCCTTTGTATTAACTACTTTACACTGGTTAGTATCATTGCAAAAATGTACATTTTACTGTGTAATCCTTCAACAAGGTCATAAATATACAGTATATAGAGGGAAAATATACAAGCACAGAACTGGCTTATGTCTATAATGCCTGTATATTATATAACATATTAAATATCAATATTTTCATAATTTCATTTGCAGTTACATTTTGTTTTATGCAGTGAAGGAAACTAAAATCTCTTTATTTTGTTTCCCTTTGCCATTATAACACAGTACAGTGTAAAGCAGAAAGTTTGTAATAATAAGGGAAATGTTTACATCTTCAAGTAAATCCTCTTATTTCCTTATTTGTCACCATTACATTAGGGTAATGACACAAGGGAGAATTGGTTGGTGCTATTTCTTCTTACCAGAATAGTGGATAGATGCCTTAAACCAGCAGTCCCCAACCTTTTCTTTATCAGGGACTAGTCTTCCATTTCTCTGATCCAACAAGGGTTTGAAGGGACCGGTGGGAGAGTGGGCGAGCACACGTAACCATCAGTTGGCCCTGTGCCAAGGGGCTCACTGACCAGTAATTGGGGGTCCGCTTCCCTAAACATCCCTAAACCACAACCCTTTTCTGCAGAAGGTTGTATTTTACAGCTAAAGTGTTGCTGTGGGGAGCAGTTTATGGTCTGCTTGGGTTTGATGGTTTTCTGGAAAAAAGCTGGCAATTAATCAGATTGTGTATTTTTTATTACTTTGCTTTTTTGGGAAAAATATTTGTAGTGATTTTCCTTTGTGAAGTACATTAAACCGTGGTCTCTCTGGGCTGTAATGGTGGTAGATTATTTGTCTGGGCTGATGTAAGTGGTAGTTTATGGTTTCCTTTTTCAAGAGGCCATCGTGCACTTCATCTCAAGAACCACCCCTCATCCTTTTCTGGTTTTTGTTTTTAGGGAGAAAGAGCGAGAAACTCTAAAAGAGGAACATTTGATGGAAGAAAAGAAAAAGAAAAAGCAGGAAGAAAAAAAAAAGAAGGAAGGTGCTCAGAAAAAGGTCAGCGCCAATTAACGTCTTGCTGAAAATAGTGGGTTTTATGCCATTTGGGCTCTTTCTTTTGAACTTTCTCTCCTTTATCAGCAATGAATAAATAAGAGCCGAGAAAAACCTGAATGTGCATGGGAAAATCTCTTCAGCATGCTTGTACATTCTGGAACCTACAATAAGCTTAGTGTTCCACTTAGTGTTAGAGTGGCCATTGCATACACTTTATTTTCTTTAAGGCTTCCTTTTTGCACATAACCTAGAATTAAACTTTTAAAACTTTTTTTTTTCTTTTTTTCAGGCTGCGGAACAAAAAACCAAAGGTTAGTAAAAATAAATGTATGCTATGATTTCAGTGCTTTCTGCATCTCTAGCTGTTGGCATTCAGTATGACTTTGCTTGTCTTTCTCTGACACTGTAAGAGACAGGTCCCTGCATTCATTGGAATTCAAGGTCTTGTAGATGTTTATTTTTCTGTGCCTGTAGTCTTCATGCATCTGTGGCTGCCATTTTCATTAGCACTATTATATCCATCTTCTTACTCTTTTTGGTTACAAAGAACTCCCTGTGTAGCTGCACTAAATTACCTTGCAGTTAAACATTTTAGCTGTCAGGGCAATGTACAACATAATGTTTGTTTGGCATAGTAAAGAGATTAATATAACTTGTTTTTTTTTTTTTTTTTATTTTAGTTCACAATTAAGCACCTGCCCTTCCAGTTTTCCAGAATGTTTTGATTGCTAGCTTTCATAGGTTCCCTTGATTAGTCACGTTACAATCACAACTGTTGTGCTGCCAGATGTAATTATCTTTTCTAAAGGATTCTTAGTGATAAATGCTTTTAATTTTTTTTTTGTAAACAGTGACTCAACAGCCTAGTAATAAATTGTGCTGTATGTGCAAAATAGTGCTCTAGCCTTGTGTAAAATAGTTCAGTATTATGTCAGGTCCTATTAGTTTGCACAAGGTACTATTATTATATAACACAGGTTGTAATCATAAATAGTTTTATGAAATTCTGCTTGTTGCCAGCAAAACATTCTATGTGCAGTTGTTAATTTTTCTTGTGACCACTAAAATATTCAACAGTAGCAATCAAAACAGGATCCTGAATAGAAGCGAATACCAGTCAGACATATGTAAACCTGAATAGAAGTGAATGCCAGTCAGACATATGTAAACCTGAATAGAAGCGAATACCTGTCAGACATATGTAAACCTGAATAGAAGCGAATACCTGTCAGACATATGTAAACCTGAATAGAAGCGAATACCTGTCAGACATATGTAAATCTGAATAAAGTGATCTGATATTGAATAATACAAGTCTTTTTGGAGCCTTTATTAACTTATATCAGTGATGCCCAACCTTTTTTGGCCTGGGGGCCATATAAATTTTCGACATGCGTGTCATGGGCCGCTTCAAAGTTGCGAGTTGTAAAGTCACGACCACGACAAATTTTAAAGTTACAACTGTGACAATTTTCGATAGTAAAGTTGCGACAATATTCTCATTATAAAGACACGACTACAATGCTAACTGTCTTTAGATGGCGAATTCACACTTATACACAATAATTTGGACTTTGGAATTCAGGCCATGGGCCGGATAGCACTGTGTCGTGGGCCGGATATGGCCCGTGGGCCGTAGGTTGGGCATCACTGACTTATATTATGCTTATTCCATGGATTCCATGTTTGTGCTACTGCCTACTTTACAAAATCTTAATTGTAGCCATGTAAGCATCTCTCCACTAATCTGAATACATAAACAACCTATTGAGCTATGTCCTAAAACCAAACAACCCATTGAGCTATGTCCTAAAACCCTAAAGTAAATTGTTGTGCTTTATTTTAAAAGGTCTCTTTAAATTAATTAGAAAAAGCTAAATTCTGCTGCAGTAAATGTTTACTCTTAAAGGGGCACTATAGCACTGATATAACTGCACACATACATATAAAACTCTTTATACTAAGACAATTGCTGACACAAAAAGTAAAAAAAAAATGTTTAGGGAAGAAATAATACTTGCAGTTTTTTCCCTTTATTAGTTTTGCTGAGAGCTGACATTTTCATCCCCCGCTCCCCCTCCTCTGTTCTGCAAGTCAGGCAACATGAGAAGAGAAAGCTGTCTGACTGCTATTGGTTAAGCAGTGTGCTGACCTTTAAGTTGGAATGCAGGAGATTACAGAGGGAAAGCTGACTTGTGCACATGTGCTAAGTAGTAAGTAGAGCAAAACTGTCCGGGGGAGGGTACCTTTTCATGGAAAACTGGTCAGTACATGTCACACACACATTTCCTGTTGTGGGAGTTTATCAGTGCTGCCTACTAAATCATTCTGTGTCACATGAAACATCTACTGGGGAGAAACACTTCTGCATATGTATAGATTTAATTTGACTATAGTTCCCCTTTAAGATGTGCAGAAATTGTAACTCTGCAGAAGCCACAAAATGTAGCGAGCAAAGAAAACCTGGTATACAAATATGTAAAACATTACCATGTGCACTTGCCTGCTTGAAAAGCACAACCTACAACAGTCTAGTAAGAACGTTTGATTGCAACTCACTGTCATTTCAACATAGTGGGTTGCCAAAGAGGCAAAACATGAATAAGGGCAATATCTGTGCATTATTTAATAAACTTCACTCTGCTGATCATCTTAGCAGGCTGCAGTAATGGCAACAACAGATTCCTAATAGTGTCATAGCCTATAGCCCTATCAAAGCCCACCGAGTCAGGCCATGGGGCTATATCTGCTATAAAGAAATCATGTATTCCAGTCGTCATGTGAGATAGACTGCTAGTAGATATTAAGCTCAATACCTTGCATGAATTCATTTCTAGTAGTAAACCCCTTTTTCAGTACTAATTCACATTGGTTTAACATCTCTTATAACCCACTTATAGAAACAAACTGCTTGATCATTATATAATACATCTCTTTATATAAGGATGAGAAAATCTTAAACCACATTAATGGGGATATTTAATGCAGTGTTACCTTAGCAGAATTAGCAGCATGTGTAGACCTTGGAGAAGACAAAAGAGAGAGAGACAATTAGGTATCACAATAATCTTCTGCTGCATTTAGAGCTAGTATACTCACAGGGATAGTTGTTAGCTAGACAGTGGTGTAGACACACTTACACATAGTAATCTTCTTCTCCAAGGAAAATATTGAGTTTAAGCATATTTTCACTACAATGCATATTTTTCTGGAGGCACCTACTTAAAATGCACACTCCATTGAAAGACATATGCAGAGATCAAAATATTGTCTGACAGAGAGAAACACTGTGAAGACAATCAGACACAGTCCAGACCCTCAAAGGAAAAGTCACAAGCAATCAGAGCTGTCTTGATCCCAGAAGAAAACACACAGAGAAGAGTCTCATACAGACAGGCAGGGCTCTCACACAGGAAGATCAAGATCAGAAACAAAGCTTTGTCACGCATCAAGAGCAGAATAGACAAAACTGACCTGTCTGACATTTAGGCAGGGGCCACGATAGACATTTTACACCTGGGAACTTTTTTTTTCTGACAAATCTCATAATAAGAATTTTTGTAAATTATTAGTATACAGCCATACTGTGAAATACTGCAATAAAAAAAAAAAGGTTTTATGCAGTGTTCTGGCATGTTGAGCATTAGCATGCTGCTCAAGTGTGGCTGTACACCTGTGTTTAATATAAATTCTTGAACTTTCTCACAAAAGTTTTTTTTTAAAAAATTTCTGAAAAATTGCCAGATGTAAACATGCTAGTGTGACCCTGGGATAACACATGGAGAGATCACACCTGATTGCTTAAACTTTTACCAAAATGTAGCAGTATAAATAATATAATGATATGCCCCTGAGGCTAGCTCATCTAGGGCATGGATCAGAAGAGCCTTCAAAAGGGTTGGGATTTTCAACCACAGTAAATATAATACACTCCTGCTCCTCTCTCTAGCTCAGCGGTTCTCAACCTGTGGGTCGCGATCCCATTTGGAGTCGAATGATGGTTTGCCTGGGGTCGCCTATGACCATTGGAAATATAAGGATTAAATGGGGTTGCCCAATAATAATTAATAAATGGGGGTCACCAAATCACGGTGAATTATACTAAATGGTCAAGGCAATAAAATGGTTGAGAACCACTGCTCTAGCTGAAATTTAATTCAATCTATGAATTAACAGACATTTTGTGACACTCACACACAAAAAAATTACTTCTTGTGAGTGTGATCTTACGACAAGTTAAAAACCTTCTCAACTGCCTTACAATTCCATCAGTCATGGCCTACCTACAGATACTTTGCAAACAACCCTCTGGAAAGTATTTGAACCCCACTAGAAGCTTCGTAATTAGTTGTGAGTCAAATGTTACTTCCTAATTACACCCCTTCACAAGAAATGACAGTAGACGTCCTTACCACTAAGTTAAAGTGCACCCGTCAGCTCAGGATTATTACAGTTTTATAAAGTATGTGACTTTATAATGTAAATCAAGTAATTAGGAACAAAAAAAAGTTTGCACATTGAAAATACACTTACTTGAATCTTGTCCCAATTTGAAAGTATGAAAGCTGACATTTTCTGCCTGACCTGTCACTCAAACACTACAGGAATGCTAACATGCCGGCTCTCCTCCCCTATCTCCAAATCTCACATGCACGTGCATTAGCATTATCAGGTTACACAGCATCATCCACTACACTGTGCACCATCCCCCACTGTGCACCATCCCCTCACACTGTGCATCCCCCCACACTGTTCATCCCCCCCACTTTTTTTTTAGGCTTGGCAGGCTCAAAGCATATGTCACGTGACTGCACTCATTCACTAGGGAACTCAAAGCATATGTGCTTTGAGTCTCCCCAGCAAGTAACTCTGACAGCTTCCCGAGTCAGTTATAGGGAAAGCTGTCAGTGTTACTGGCTGGAGAGACTCAAAGCACATATGCTTTGAGCCTGCCCAGCCTAGAGGCTTGTGGTCGCGTGCGTGCGTGCGCGCGATGAAGCTGGCTTACTTGTCAATCAAGTAAGCCGGCTTCATAGTACAGCCTCTCAACCCGAGAGGCAGATTCACCGTGGGATACCTTTTAAAAGGTAAGTATTTTTTAATAGATATAAATGACAAAGTTGTTTAGTCTAGCATGCTATGTCATTTTCCGGTGACAGGTGCACTTTAAGGTAGGACTACTTATGCAGCCTATTTTATTCCTTAGCTGACCTCACTTCAGTCACTCCTGGATATTAGAGAAGGATTAGAGTCCTCTCTGCCTTACATTGCAATTAAGAAGTAATCCTCCAATTCAAGGATTTTTGTTAAATGCCATTTCCTTCTAAAAGATTTCTCCGTAACCTTGTATGCATATATATTTTTTAATTTGCTCCCATGCTTAAAACTCTCTCTTAGGGGGTCAAATCATTTTTGGCTGTCTGACTCCTGGCAGAAACATGAGTCATTGAATCGAAAGTTTCAGGAGAGCATTTAGCCAAGGAACTAATGATTGGTGACATAAATATGGTGACAAATATGTTTTACATGTTGAAAATAAAGGAATTTTTTTTATTATTGAGAATTCTCATTAAGTTTGAAAATATCACAGGTCCTTCCATGTCAGTGTTTATAAATAGAGGCATGTCAAGGGACATATCCTAAAAGCCTAGGACTAATAGGTGCAGTAGCCAAGCATGCACTCTTTATCAATATCTCAGTTCTTTACACTGCTCAGTGTTACACAGAGACCTCACTATAAATGTGTCTGTTTCTGCACTTGTAACCCCCACCTTCTTCTCCAATATTATTAAGCCTCTGAATTAAGAAACCACCATCATTTTTCCCCCCATGATCAATAAACATTTATTTCTACTTGTTTTATATAATGCACTTTTCCCATATCTGTATTGTATTTGTATTGCTGAATTATACAGCGCTGCATAAATTTGTGGCATTTTGTAAATAAAATTATACATACATATATACTTATTGCAGTTTGCCTAACCTCAGTGCACCAATGAAGTCAGGGTGTCCAGCTTCAGCCCTCACTCAATACAGTGCCAGCTTAGCTTGTGTGTTATATAATACTAGTGCCCTAATACTTTTAGTTTCTCATCTGCCTTTAAATTGCTTCTTGCTGTCTGCTGTACTCTGTTGTTATTTAGAACTGAGGAATCATCGGAGACTGAAAGAAAGCACAGGGCTAGTTTGCAGTCACTTTTATGTTTGCTGCACCTACCCCTATTTCCTGTCTACCATTACCAGGTTTGGTGGATATTTTTTAAAATATGATGGGCTACGTGCCACCACTCACTTGTAAGCAGATCTCATAGTTTTTATGTTAATGTAAGAGTGATAAGCTTTGTGGAATCATTTTTGATTATGATTTGACTGTAACGTTTGACTTTAGAGGCCTAGATATATCAGGTTGTTATCATGGTCCTATAGAAGTGCATGTCTCTGTTTACCACCTGTTTAGATGCTTGACCTAATTCTAGAAACAGAAATGGTGAGAACAGGAAATGCACAGATATAGGAGATAAGGGATGCACTTTACAGATATAGCACACATTCAATTAGAAAAGAACAGCAGTAATGGCAGAATGAACTGCTTCTGTTAATATTTACCTTCCATTTTAAATTAGCAATAGGTAAACAGAAGATGCATAATCCTCAACTAATTTAGCAAGTGGCTTCATTTTAGTTTTTCATCATGAGGGAGCAGCCTATAATCTGCAATCTTCTAAGAGAAGACGCTGTTCATATGTAGGCTGGATTCCATTTATCCGTTGGTGCATATGACAGTGCGAAATAGTTTGTTCTGTTGGATTAACTTTCAGGCCACCCCATGCTTAGCAACAATGTTTATTCATTTTTATAAAATTGCTCTGTAATAGTTAACTAGTAGTGATGGTAGTACTATATATATTTGGTGATACCTTTTTTATTGGACTAACAGACTTAAAAATAAATAAACAAGCTTTCGGAGGTTAATTCTCCTTCATCAGGTAAAGAGGCAATGCTAACTACAGGCAAGAATGTAAGAATGTATTCTTTTATCTTTTTTCCTTTATTTTATATAGAATTATACATTGAGTTATATGTCTGCTTTTAAACCATGAATTTCTCTGTACCAAGGAATCCAACCTCCAACCTCCCTTATCTCAGTAGAATGCATTCTCACATTCTTGCCTGTAGTTCGTATTGCCTCATTATCTGATGAAGGAGAATTAACCACCAAAAGCTTGTTTATCTTGTTTATTTTTATTTATTATTTCTTTAAAGACTGTTAGTCCAATAAAAAAGGTATCGCCAAATACTGCAATACTCATTTTATATATATATATATATATATATATATATATATATATATTGTATATATATTACCATAGTACTAATACTAATGATAGATATAAAACTATACTGTGGTATGTGCTGAAAGAGTCTGGTGGGAGTTACCAGTATATGCTATAGGATCAAATATCCAAATTGAAATCTGGTTAGAATGGCATTATTATTAACTGCAGTTATTAATGCATATTTTAAACATCTTTAACACTAGCCTTAATGAAGTTTGATTTACTAGGAGTGGCATTTAATTAGTGTAATTCAATTTAGAGATATTGGTCTATTAGGCATTTATACAGAAAATTACCTCAGAAGAGTCGTTTCTCATTGGTGACACTGTATAAGTTAATTTGGCTTTGCTTTTGCCAAGAGCTTTGTCAGTAGCAGTCTGGAGGTTGGTGATATTGTAAAGAAGCATGTGCACTCAGGCGCAGCATAGAGCAGCAAGGGAACAAGATGGCCATCAGTCTACAAACATTGACAGATAAGATTGGTCCTGTGTTCTTCGATTCTGAAGGCAGTTCTGAAGCAAAAAATCTCCCTTTTAGCCTAAATGATTCAACAGTTCTACTTTTACCACATTTTCTTTGTTTCTCCCTTTTTTCCCCTATGATATGGTTAAGTTATCTGCAGTTAACTACAAAATTTTCCTTTAGTACTGCAACTGCCTAAATCAACATAGGATTTAAAAAATACATTTTTCTGAGTGGCAGTTTGTGGGTGGTCTTTATTTTTTGACAGCTCCCATACTCTCAAGTACCCTATAGTCTGGTACTGCATCTCTATCTTTATACGTGTTACACTTCTATAACCTGTCCTGCCTTTGGAATGCAATGGTATATCTGACTAAAAATCCTGGACCTAGGAAAAGTTAGTCTACTTTTAATGATGGTAATCAAAAGTGAACTAAATAGGCAAACAGCAAGAATGATGGGTTTGTATAAATCCTTCCAGATTTTTTCAGCATGATCTATATTATTCTACTAGTGTAAAGCAGTTATGAAATACACATGCTTGCCTTCTCAGTGTCTCCTTTAATGGGAATACACTGTCTATTGTTTTTATTTTTTTTTTTTTTTTTTTGGAGGGGGAAGGGTATTGAAAGGAATACGTATGGACTTCATCTGCATGGAGTTTGTATGTTCTCCCCACACTTGTGTGGGTTTCCTCCGGGCACTCCGGTTTCCTCCCACAATCCAAAAACATACATCTGTGTGTGTGACAAAATAGGGAAAACTAGATTGTAAGCTCCATGGGGCAGGGACTGAAGTGAAAGATTAATCTCTGTAAATAGTAGTGCTATATAAGAATAAATTAATAATAATAATAATTTATGCATTTGGTTTTATAATGTCATTTTAGGTGTTTCTTAAATGCATACATAATTCCACTTGTCATTAAATGGGGTTCAGGCCTCTGAGATCAGCGATTTCTAGACCCCCCTAATCAGGTGGTATCAAAGTTGAATCTAGGGTATTTAAATAATGCATTTAGGGTCCATTCACCTAACTTTTAGCCTTTTATGGACAAAGGCTGCCGTAGTATAATTTACATTATACCCCTCCTAGTTTGCCTATTCCCTCATCTTTAAATGCTAGTCTAGCAGTCTTGGGAAGAAGACTAAGGGTTATTCACTGAAGTCTGAATTGTTGCGTATAGGTGTAAATTCGCCAGATAAAGAGAGTCACAATAGGCTGCTACTGTCGCAGTTGCATCTTTATAATGACAATATTTTTGCAGTCGCTACTTTATTATGGGAAAATTGTCGCAGTCTTAACTTTAAAAAACTGTTGCAACTTTATTATGGGGAAATTGTTTTGGGAATCTGCTGTTTGAGAATTCAACAGTCGATTTCACACCTTAGTGAATAACCCCCTAATTTGTAAAGGTTATTAAGGAAATAGTTGCTGCTGCAGGCTGTACTTGCTTGTTACAGCTGAACTATATTTAAAAATAAGATTGAGTCTCAGCGATGTGTACAAGCTGCAAAGCAAGATCCCAGTCCCCTTTATGTCAAATGAATCATGAAAAGATTCCCCTCCCATTTGATTACCGTATATACGCGTGTATAAGTCGACCTCGTGTATAAGTCGAGGTCAGTTTTT
>WMED01025030.1:0-11106 GCA_019650415.1 Pipa parva | reverse complement strand
TGTATTTTTGAACATGTTTTAGTAAATAGCTAAAATAACAAAACTTGTGTCACTGTCCAAATATTTCTGGCCTTAACTGTATAATGTACAACAACCCCATTCCCACTCTAACATTGTCCCCATGATCTGTCTGCTTTACAGATACCATCCTGTTGTCTTCTGCTTGAGTGGTGATATGGGAATATGACGTGCATCTTTCCAGAATATTGTACAGAACATGAGGATGTTCCATCTTTCATATCTTTCACTACCCTTGGACTCTGAGATGCTCAGGCACTGCTGATACCCCTCTCATGCATGAGGGTCATTCATTAAAGGGCGAACTGACACGTAAATACCAGACGTAAATTGCGACTTATGCACCCCACTTATTCAACAAACTCTGCTATGTGACAAATTTGTGACCAATTCTGATGCATACACCAGTTGTGGACTTACGGAGCATTTCACATCATTTTGCGTGCACATGCACAGGTAATTCAGCTATTCAGTATGTGATGGAGTCTGTCAAAGGAGTGGATTCTGCAGTGTGTACTGCTCTGAATTCACCTGTTTGCCTTCACCACATCAGAGTGGAGAATTGAGGGGTTTGATGGCAGCACTCCAGTGTTGCGTAAGGCGATTATTGATTCAAAACTAACAATGGCGACTGTGACTAAATTAGTCTACTACTAAACATGAACTAGGCACAAGGTGACATATAAAAATTTTTCACTTATATATAGTTAGTGGGATATGATGAGACTGACGTCACTGCCTGTCACTTGTTGAATTCGCCTCATTCCACATGACTTCTCATCCCATTATCATGTGACTGACTATGCTGCACTACAAATGCGACAACATCTGTCGCTGTCCGCTGCTTCATGAATAAGAAGTGAATTCATGACTTGATTATAGTGATGCGAACAGATGCAAAGTCACTATGCTAGGTGAATTCACACTTTAATGAATGACACCCCATGGTCTTTCTGCTTTGTTGATGGTGATTTATTCCAGAAATATGTTTAGCATGTTGCAGTAAAATTGTAGGACACTTTGTAACTGGTCTTTTTTATTTTTTTTGTACTTTTTGAATGATTAAACATTGTGTTTAGAACCTTTGAATCTGTGTTGTTGTTTACATTTAAACAATCAGTGGTTGAGTATAGCACAGCCCGGAAGTGCAGTAATACGGTGCCTGAACAGAAAGATTTCCCTCAAAGTTTTGTTTCATCAGCAAATCCAGACATGGTGCTTTCAAAATCTTCAAGTTAGCACAAAAAAAATAACAAAGAAACACAAAATGAAAATAGTTCTAGTACATACCCACAAGGCACACTGCAAAATACTATGGCCCTGCTAGAACAGGAGCTAGCCTCCAGCTATTTCTTATCCATCTACATAAAGGGGGGAATACACTAAGCTCCGAAGTGAGGCGCGTAGTGTTCGCCTCACTTCAGAACAACTGAGATGTGCATGCTGATGTCCTGCACGCGGACATCAGCATGCACATCTCAGTTGTTCCAAAGTGAGGCGAACACTACGCGCTTCACTTCGGAGCTTGGTGAATTCCCCCCAAAGAATTTGCTACAGGCCATAGTGTGTTTAGTAATGTCCTAATTGGCACCATATCAATAGCCTTGCCAAAAGTATAACACATTTACAGCAAAATCTCTGGCCAACAAACTACTCACGTCTCCATGAAAAGCAAGTACATTTTTTTGACAAATGCTATTTTTCAAAAAGCCATGCTGACTTCTACTTATTAAATCCCCCTTAAAACCAAACTTCTGTATATAATCTCTTATCACCCATTAAGGGGGTTATTCTCTAAAGTCCAAATTGTTGTGTATAGGTGTGAATTCGCCAGCTAAAGACAGTCGCAATAGACAGTTACTGTCGCAGTCGCGTCTTTATAATGAGAATAGTGTCGTAGTCGCGGCTTTACTATGGGAATATTGTCACAGCCGTAACTTTAATAATTGTTGCAGTCACGACTTTACAATGGGAGAATTTCACAGTTGCTATGGGAATCCACAGTTTGAGAATTCGGACTTAAGAGAATAATCCCCTAAATATCTTTCCCTCTGTGTATTTCATGGGTACAGGTCTTTATAGTTTCCCATTTCAGACATATTTATCTCTTTGGAAATCACTTAATATCTTATACAGTATCTGCCTTCCTAAAGTTCAATGACAGACCAGCAGACAGGAGGGAATCGAAGAAAATAAAAAACTATGACTCTTGCTAATGCTGAACTAAGCTCTCTAAGGAGTTGTGGGTGTGCAATGTTGTACCAGGGGCCTTGGATTGTGTGAAGCATTTTTTTCCCCACATCCAGCCGGGAGAGCAATTGAAAATAAGTTACCTTGCATTAGGTAAAGCTAAATTCAACTTTCTGGGGAATGGGAATCATATTTCCAGTACACATTTTTCTTTAAATTATAAAGCATGGGATAATTGGTAATTATGTGCACAGATTATTTATTTTCTAAATATTTCATTTATACATATCAGAGACATCATTTATCAGGCTTGTCCTGGCTCAGGGGTGGGCAAAATTACATGAGGAGAGAGCCATTTTGCTCCCTCCTCCAGCGGTGACAATTTTTTTTTTCGAGCCACACGGGGGACAGCCAATCAGAAGACAGGTCAGAGGTCATGGGCGGGACTTGGGAGATGCGCTCTGAGCCACAACAAAACAGCTAAAGATCCACAAGTGGCTTGCTAGCTGCACTCTGCCGACCTGTCCTGGCTGACTTCTTACAGACTACACTTGTTTAGCATTGGCTGTAAATAGATGGTGCTATTGCTGTTGGTGTCTAGGTTAACATATCCCCATTGATTAAAAAGGTTTAGAGATACACACCTGTCAAACACATCATATTGTGTGTTAGTAACCGTTCCTTGCAAGCAATGCAAAAAGCAGTTTTCAAGAGAAGCTAAACATAGTATTTCCTTAAGCCCAATATATTTTCAGGTACAATTCTGATTTATGTTCTGGGAAACTTCCTGAGTCCTGCTTCTCAGCTAAGTTTATCATCTATGGAAGTGAAAATATGAATTGCTTTAACTACCGGCAATAGGTTAAAGTACAAGTAACACCAGAAAAAGAAAAATTTGCATTGCCATTGATAAGGCCATTATTCCTTCATAGTCCTTGCAAAAAATTCTAGTCTGTGAAGCTAAACTGCTTTATTTATTGCTTTACATCTTTCTGTTTGATGGTTGCAGCCATCCAGTATCTGTTGCATAAACAGACACCTGTTCAAATTTTTCAACATCAGATGAATATTTATGTAGTGCTTTGGTTCTTATTGACTAAAGTCCAAATTCACCTGTCGAATTCACCTCGCTACAGTTTCAGTTGCATTGCCAAAATAGGTGTGAATACGCTTCTCACTATTGATTAAGTGGAGAATACACTTGTCGAAGGGCAGTGACATCAGTCTCGCTATATCCCACTTACTGTAGTCTGTGAATATTCTATTTCTAGGTCACTTTGTTCCAAGGTCATGTTGTCACACAGTTGAATTGTCACTTTTAAATGATTAGTCATTACACAACACAACACTGGAGCCCTGCCATCAGCCCCATGATTCGCAACTCTGAAGTAGCAAAGTCAAACAGGTGAATTCGGACCAGTTCACCTAGTCTCATTCGTTCCTTCACGCTACTCCTCCACTTAGTCAATAGAATTACCTGTGCATGTGCAAAAGGATGTGAAGAGCTCCGTAAGATCACAACTCACGTAGTTGTTTGAACTGGTTGCATTAAGCACTTAGGGGTAATTCAGCAAAGTGCGAACTTACCTGGAGGTCTTTCGATTCACCTTGCCAAGACTGGTACGCGCTCCCTTCTCTCCTGCACGCAGAGATCAGCGAACGCTTTAAAGGTATTGCAGTCTCGCGAGGCGACTCGAGTGGTCGTGAGGTGATGCGAAGTACCTTTAAAGCGTTCGCTGATCTCCGCGTGCAGGAGAGAAGGGAGCGCGTACCAGTCTCGGCGAGGTGAATCGAAGGATCGCCAGGTAAGTTAGCACTTTGCTGAATTACCCCCATTAGGCTTAAAAAATATCATGGCCAGGTGCTGACACTTGCAGGGAATTTTCTGCCATTTAAATCAATGTAAAAAACAGGTATAATGCAGGGCACTTTTCTATGACAACAATACCAGAGTCCAAATGTGTCAAAATAGTGACCCTGTCATTTTTTAATTAATATATGCCTATTGCCAGTATGTTGTCATTAATGTAGAAAGAGACATTGACTTTGTTTTGCAATAGTCGAATGAAAGGAAATTGATGCAAATCTATTTGGCTTGGTAAATGTGTACTTTGATAAATAAGCCCGGGGTATTTTTACAGTTTGATGTTATTAATGTTTTATTTAAAGTTTACTACAAATTCATGTAGCCAATAAAGGAATGGAGTAAAGCTAGTTTTTGTTTTTACAATTAGTAGGCTTTGACACTTTATGAAAAACAACATAAGCAACAGTCCCAACAGCACAAGCAAAAATAAGGATTCAGTAGTTTAGTCACTGCTCTTCAGGAACTCAACATTTTTAGTTATTATGAACAAAGAGCGCAAGGAATTTGCATTTATAAACACTGTCTGAGAGAATTTTATTGCTTGTCACTGTTGTCTCCTTGCAGGTTCCCTGTTCATTTTTTGCCAACGGGTGAATAGAAACTGCAGAGGAAACCAGCCGTGCTTAAAATATCATTCTTAATCAGTTTTTTCAGATAATTTTTCCAGTGATACATCAAGTGAGTTACGCTGTTCATTATGATCAAAGACAGGATTTTACAGTTTTCAATTTTATTTAGTCTGAGTGACCTTATCATTATCATTAGACATAATTATTTACTCTAAAGACAAGGAAAGAAAATCTCTAAACTAGCGATTGAGGCAGAATAAAAGTACCTGTTCAGTATACAAAGTTTCTTGTATGTCCTTGTATGTATTTAATTATTTAGCTTTAAACTTGGCCTAATTTAGGAAAGCACCAATTGTCCAATAGATGTGTGAGTCATAAATAAGCCAACTTTGCATATTTGGCAAATATCATTATTTCCTGCAGTTGTAGCTAATTCTCCTACATATCCTGACATTACAGCAGCTGGATATTGATGTAGAACTTTGCATCAATTCACTTTTTATTCAAATTTGTGGATGATTCGAGCAATCTTTCATGTGTCACAAGTCACAATTTACCATGGGGTAGTGGAATGAAGATTTGATTTCACTAAACAAAAATGGTGATTGGGGTTTAGGGCAGGGACACCATTCTATACTCTCGGGGAGTTATTGATCCAAGTGAGAATTGGACTGTCGAAGTGAAAACTCATCACTTCGGGTGGCTACTCTCCACTTCTCTACTCCTTATTCACTAAACAGCAGATTCCCATAGTAAAGTCACAAGTGTGTCAGTATTTCCATAACAAATTCACAACTGTGTCAGTAGCAGTCTATTGTGTAGTGTGCGTTAGCTGGCAAATTTGCCACATCGCAGAGTTTGCTGAATACCCGAATATAGTGAATGCACACCTTTACACCAAAATTCAGACTTTAGTCAATAACCCCCATTGTCTTTTGTTATGATTATTCATGCATATTGCCAGTATGTAGATGGTAATCTAGAAAAATATATAGTGATTTGTCTCATTTAAACTGATCAAAGTGAAGATGACCTCACTTCGCTTCAGTTTGTCAGTTTATGATGAGTTTACTACAATATACCACGGCTGCCATTTGTCCAACAATGTTCAGAAATCACTGTGCATCAATCCAATATTCTAAACAGCAAATCTGCACAGTTGACTTTGCTACATAATGTGCAAAATGATGTCAATTGTCACACATTCATTTGAGGATGAGAAATCAGTCTTTGGAGAATCACCAATGAATCACTCCCAAACCCTCCCCTGATTTCTGTAGAACTACTAAAACTACTAAAAGAGAGTTATTTAGTGTTCATTCAAATGCAAGGAGGTATAATTAGCACAATGTACCTGTTGCCCCAGGTATTGCTAACATACCAGTTTTATCATGGAAATTCCAAAACACATGCCCTTTTCTGACATCACGTTTTAATACAAAAGCTTCAATGGATTTGTCGTAACAATGTTTATGCATAGAAAACGTGACTTTGATTGAATATGTTGTTATCAATAAGACATTGTTTAAAATGTTTTGCAAAGATCAAAGGATTAGACAATGATTAGAAAAGAATTAGCTTTATTGTTTTATTGGAATGTTTAGCTTCCACATAAGCGGAACTACCTTTCTCAGGATTTTTCTTTAGTTTAAATTTAAGATGCAAGTGATCATCCTAAGAACTTCATACAGCCCATATAGTAACAATGCCATATAAGTCTGCCATTCATAGACCAGTTTTGTTTACTATGCATAGGTGTACACTCTGCGGCCTTGTTAGACTCCATCCCTGTCACAAACAGAAACCAGACATGGATGCCCTTTTCCCCCATAGCAATGTAGTAGTGTAGCACACACTTTCCTTCAAGCAGCTTTGTATACATTTATTAAGTCATTCCTTAAGGTATGGCATAAATCCCCTTTTTTCAATTATAATGCAATTTTGAATAGGGGACTGGGGGAATATCACTTTCTCAAGTGTGATTTGCTGATATCATCTTGAATGTAACATATCTAACCTGCACTTGAAATCTTTAAAATCTCCTACTACAAAATAAACTAAACAAATTCACAGGCTATTCTAATAGATATTCACGCACAAGAACTATTAACAATGAAAATACAATATGATCTTTGTTTGATAGTGGCAAATTTATTATATCTGGGAAAAAAATGTTCTCCAAGATCCTTTGCTAATTTGCGAGCTTAACTTTGATGATTCTTGCCAGTTCACTAGAGGTATTTTTACGTTACTGAATGTGTCCGGTGCTGGGATTTTATCTAACCCCCGATTGCACAGCATTTTGTTCAACAATTTTGCAATACCCTTTTCACAGTAAAATATTGAAACAATATTTATGAATTAGGGGGTTATTCACTAAAGTCCGAATTGTTGCGTATAGGTGCGAATTCGCCAGATAAAGACAGTTGCAATAGGCTACTGTTGTCACAGTCGCATCTTTATCATGAGAATATTGTCACAGTCGCATCTTTATCATGAGAATATTGTCACAGTTGCGACTTTATTATGGGAAAATTGTCACAATCTTAACATTAAAAAATTGTCGCGACTGTACAATGGGGAAATTGTAGGTGCTCGTGAATTCAACAGTCGAATTCGCTCCTTAGTGAATAAGCCCCTTAGTCTTTTCCTTTCTTAGTGTGTGCTCATTATCCCACATGTGCCACACCTCTTCTCTGCATATTTATTTGCCTTTTCCTAAATGAGTAGGGTGTTATATATTGGTAGCATTAGCTGTAGCAGCCTCTATACATGGTGCAGCTGCACAAGTGCCTATAAGAAATACAAGACACTAAGCAGCCATTAAATATGCAAGTAAAACCTAATACATATATAAGGGTATAACTTCAAGGAAGAAACTTATTCCTATAATATAGACATCAATATAGGGAGCATATTCATTGAAATGCACATTGTTTTGAAGCTGATTGAATTTGAGTCAATTTGCCACTTCTCCAACTTCACTCATTCAGCAAGGATTGTTATTTTTTGTGATGGGGAAATCAACATTATGCCAACCGTGCATTTATGCACCACTAAACATCTGTTTGCCACAAATTTGTGGACAATTCAGAGTATCCATCCTGTGTCTATGTCATTATTTGAGTGAGATTATAAGTGAGAATATGTGTAAGAGTTACAAAAAATGGCCTCATTGTCCTTTCTTATATTAATATATGCATATTGCCAGTATGTAGAAATTAATAAAAAAAGAAGTTATTGTAACATTGTCTCCTCTAAATTCATTAGTTATCAGTTTCCTTGATGGAGACACTATAATAAAGCACCTACATTGCCAACATTGAGTCCTGGTACAGTTACACTCCAGTAATTTTTTCAGTTGGTACACTGTCAGAGCACTGCATACAGTAGTCCATAAAGTATCCAGTCAACTGTGGCCAAACTCTACTGTTTCCCCTGCAAATCACTGGCGTAATGGTGTATTCATCAAGAAGGCCCCATCCTCATTTACTCACATATCATGTTACGTATCAGCCACGGAAATTCTGCTAAGGAAAAATAACTTCGTAGAACCGATTTTTCTAATGTTGAAAAATAATTTTATAAACCCAGATAATGTATGTAGAAATAAAACCCACACCAAGATGGCAGCAGCTGCTTTTTATTAAGGTATCCAAAATACAATTATATTTTAATATATAATTAATTTGCTAGTTGAAATTAAGACGGATGCAGAATGTGCACCAATATTAAAATCTATATGTCATCTGCAAAATAAATGTAAAATATGTACATTTCAGTGCTATAGTTCTCTAAAACAAGTTGTTACATATTTTATAATGTCAGTTCACATTTTAAATATATTGCCAGTGTATGTACTGAAATTTCAAGTTTCTTTGTTTAAGACAGAATTCAACTAGAAAATACTAACTGAACCAACTGAATACTAAGGAACTGTATCAAGCGGCACTAACGTTAAATAAAATGAATGCGAGGCCAGCTTTGTACTTTGCTTCCATTCAGGCAATTGCATTACTGACTTTTCATGTTTACATTACTGTGCAATCGGAATATTAAAAAGTGTAAAAAAGAGCAGGAATTAACGAGGTACAAAATTAAGGAACCAAACTGGGACAATAAGGTTGAAGTGCATGTAGCACAGCATTTAAGTCAGTTTGCAATCAATTCAGCGCTAAGAACACATTTCAAGCATCCCTGGATCTTTAACTGATCTAATAAACTAATAACACAGAATAAGTTAAACAATGTGAGATATTTATTCTGTGTTCTCTTCTTATACTATAGTACGGATAAGTGCAAACTTTTTGTTAGATTACAAAAGAGGCAAAAAATGTACAAACCACTTAACGTTACTGACGCTTCATACTGTACCTTTCAACTATTATCCTTTCCTAACTAGTCATTAATAGTGCAGCAATTATTAGGGAGAAGAGTATCTATAAAGGGCAAAGCAAGGCTATAAGGGACATCTCAACTAATGAGTGATCTGGTTGCCTTCACATACCATTAATTGGAATCTAATATACTGAGGGAAACACTGCGGATTCAGCAGGGACGAGAAATGCTATTAGTTTGGGGACAGCAAGAAAAAGCTAAGCATTTTTGTGTTGTTTCCATACAGCATAGGCTGAACGAAGGCTTTCCTAATGAAATGAGGCTCTCACATGTCGACTCTTCAGGGGTTGAGGAGGGCGGAAGTTGTTTACCATGGAGCAGGGAGTTTCACCTTCAACATTAAAGAAAAGACTACGAAGCTTTGATATCTAAACAAAACAAAACAAAAAAAAAAAAACACAAAAACATTTCAATTACCAGTTTATAATTAAAAATCAAATCCACACATTTAAACAAAAAAATTTATTTTGATATTTAGCCTAAAATAAACATTTTAGGAAGACAATGTTGTTTAGTTTTCCTGCTTTTACTCGCTGTTTACTATTAATATCTTTCTTCCTCCCAGTGAAGAGTTTGAGTAACATTTATTGTTGTTGATTCTGTAAGCTACACCAACCATGGAGTAAAATAGAGTGTTTGGGCTGCTGTGCTTTGCTCTGTTAAGGGATGAAATGATCTCTTGTTGTTAGAATGGGATTCTGCTTCAAATGCATGAGATGGTTTAATGCACAGATACAGAGTAAATAGATCTCACCCTGCCCCATTGTTTTCTATTGCATAAAGCATTTGCAGCAAGTGTGCCCTAAAGCCCAGTTTCTAAAACCACATATCTTACTTTCTCTACTCAATTTAGAATGTTTGGAAGCACCTATTTAACACATAATAACTATAAATGCTTTGGAAATATTTTCAGTTATTGCTGTTAATGTTCTTTTAATGTTTAAGTTGCAAGTGAGTTGGGAATTTGAGCTACTTGCCATGACAATCTATAAACTTAAACACACTTATCTCTCTCTGGCAATGGTGGAATTGGAAACAACATAATGAAAAGAAAAAGGTATTTTAGAAAGATTACAGGGTTACATCTCCCCTTTTGACTTATTTTTTGTGACACCTTTTATAATATAACTAAATTACAGATCAATTTGGGGTGTGGGTCGGTTGTACAAACCTTTCTGCCTTAATAAATGAGATTAAAATGCCCATTTTTGCACTTGCTACTCTTGTGTGTGGCTATGCTGCTTTTATTAATGGCTTCCCTTTTATGTGTTCCAGTGGGAATTCGAAAAAAAAATGTTATTGGCTACATCAGCCAAATTATAAGACGGTGGTTGTCTCTGATGATACACTTTAAATGCTGAAAATGGATCTTTACATTCTGAACCATTAAACCAATTACATATTGATAAGGGTAGTACAAACATATATTTCGTTTTGTTCAGTATAAAACTGGAGTACACACCATCAACATATTTTATTCATAACTCATCAGCAACCATATAAAAATTTAGCATGCCTACTTTAAATATTCATTTTCACGCTACAACACTTTAATTGAGTGATTCATTTTAATATATAATGCTGTCTGTACACAACATGTAGTGGTACAAGTCTATTTGGAACTTGCATAGCAGGTTCTTGAGGTTTTTATCTGCTTTTCAAGCCCCCAAAAGGTAATTCATTTTATATATTAAATATTTTATATACATAATGCATGCGGGTTGTTTCATGCTTTAGAATCTCTCAAATGCTGAATAAATCTGTTAATGTGTGAGTCTATATGTGTGTTGTGTATTGCTGTGTGTTTGTGCGTGCACTGTATATAGGAGAGTGTATATTTGTGTGACAATAAAAATGGTTTTTCCAATTTTTTCCAAATCACCCTGGGCAACATTGTAGGTCTTTAGGAAAGACAAAAAAAGTTTAACCCATACTAGGTAATGCTCTGACCTGATGAGGGAATATCTCTCAAAAGCTAGTCTTAAACAATAAACTGTTAGTCCGAATAAAGTATCATATAATACTACAGTACTCATCCTTCTACTCATATAATACTACAGTACT
>WMED01025029.1:0-11106 GCA_019650415.1 Pipa parva | reverse complement strand
TTATGGACTTGTGTTTCAACACATTGTCACAGCTCTTATTACCCGTCTGTGCATGTAAGTCTTGCTCCCATTTAGACTGTAAGCTCTACAGGGCAGGGACCTCCAACAGGATTGTTGTCAATCTCAACATAGCACTTAAAGTGATGTATCGTTGTAATCTTATACTATATTGTTTAATGCAATTTCCCATGTCTGTATTTTATTTTTATTCTAAACTGTACAGCGCTGCGTATGATTGTGGATAAAAATATAGAAACATACATACATAAATTCTTTGGGAAAAATTTATTAAAGTCATAAATTTTACCGATCGATAGGAATTCGCTTGATTGATTGAAATTTTGATCGATCAATCACTTCGCCTTTAATAAATTTTGCCCTTTGAGCACTAAAACCAAGTTCTTCGGTTTACAAGAAAATGCTGAGTATGCTGCCTATGTATATTTGTTTAACAGGACCACAAATAAGCTCAGTCTACTGGAATGGACTTCATATAGGGGAACTAAGGGACACCCCCAAGGACTGTACCAGACCTAGGCTAGTCAATCCCATGCTTCAAGGGGAAGGCCAGACATGGAGTCGCCTCTCTCTGTTTGACATCAGAACCCCCCATTTTTAACTAGCCAACTCATGGTAGAAAATGGTACAGAATTTCAAGAGTAACCAATTCATGTGCCTATTTACATTTAGTATGGTGAATACACATGAACAAATACCTACATATGTATAATTCTAACTTAAAAACTATCTTAAGGGGTAGATCCCCAAAGGATGCATACCTACTCCTCTACTGCACTGCCTTTTCTAGATGTCCCTTTTCCCATTAATTTATCCTTGAAAGTGAGAGAACCCAGTGTGATTTTTTTTCACTTTATTTTGCTTCATCTTTTTTAGTTGTCAAGGGTCACTGAGATTTGATTATTTTACTTTTTTGTATCATTGAATTTCTTTCCATTCAAGCCATAGACAATTTAAGTGGAAAGAAGAACAAACGTATAAATAAGACAAAAGTTTTTATACTAACTACATGTTTAGTAACTCAAAAAAAAAAAAAAAAATGAAGTCCAGTTGCAATTGTATTAAAAAATAGCTAGCTACAACATGCTAAAATAAACAACCCCCTTCGGTGAATATAAACAGCCATGTACGTTAATAAAGCTTTCTTTAAAATAAATCAATAAAACATCAAGAGCCATGAAGTGGGGATGGGTCATGACCTTGCCTGAATTTTCACATATACTGGTTAGAGATGTTGAAGGCATTTTAACTAAAAGCAGAGGGGTTTTGTTTTAATGCAGTGCTCCATCCTATACAAAGGATTATGGGTGAATTATTATAATATTTATGGGGAAATCCAGATACAGGCTTGATGGTTTGTTTTGTTCACTATCTCCTTGATGATTCCACAGTAAGGCTGGCCTAATGCTCTCATAATGAAAAAAGGGAATCTGTAGCTGTCAGGCATAATTCATAATGTTTAGGCAGCAGTGATATAAATCTTAGCATTTCTGCTTGGAAGCCTTATTATTCCGGAAAATAACACCACCACTTGATGTGACGTTCAGTGCGCATGAGAGGTTAGATATATTCAGGAATCATCAGTATGTAATGCTTCAGTGCAATCAATACCATTCTGCTTATGCCTGTTTAGCAGATCATATAAATAGATTTGGTTTGGAAATGGGTAGAACCTCAGTAAAGCCTATTAGAAGCGTATAATATAACATTATCCTGGCTTTGTGTATCTATCTAATTCTTTATCAAACCAGAGTCTTAAACTGAGGCTTATTCATTAAAGTCCAAACATTCACATAAATTTTGGGCTCAATTTACAATTATTCGCCACTTCCCAATCTTTGCATATTCAGGAAACTCTGCAACATCCCGGACTTACGGAGCACTTTGCACCACTTTGCATGTGTATGCACAGATAATTAGGCTATTCATCAAACACTGGAGTCTGATGCAGCAATTTGAAAATGCGTACTATGTCGCATTCACTAGTTTTACTTCTCCAGCTTGAATTGGCGAATTAGGGGGCTGATTGCATGGCTCTTACTGTCCAACTTATTATATTACACTAAGCAAGAGACAGCTGCTGACGCCACTGCTTCTCCGCTATGGGAATTCTCTGTTTATTGAATTAGGAGCAGAGAATTTGTGACTATTGGAGTGTATCAACCCAAAATGATGAGACAGTCAAATTCTCACTTTGATGAATGAACCCCCAAGACAGTCTTTGAAGTAGGAAAATGTGAAGACCTGATAGGAACTTCACTTTTTCTATTCTAACTTTTGACAGCAGAATGAAAGTGCCTTCTCCCACTGGCAGTGATTAAGCAATAAAATGTGCTATTTACAACTGAATATACAATGGCACAATTAGAGAAAAATCATATTTCTTCCAATTTAAAATCATTGTTAATTGCTTCTTAATCATACAGAAAATGCTTACAACAACACTGGGCAGAAGAATGAAACGGTATCTCAAACAAGATGGCTGAATTCCAATTTATTTTTGCATCATCATTTTCTTTTTCTTTTTTCTATGTGAGTGAAGATCTTTCTCCTGAAAAGTAGAAAGAAATTAATTTTAAAGTATTTCTGGTATGCAGACCTCTAACTGCTACTGAACTCTCAGGATAGATCCAACATCTTGTCCATTACTTCAGGCAGTGATAACATTTGGTTTTATTTCAACCATTTTTGAGAGTGAGGCTAAAGTATTTAAAATGCTGAATGACTAAATATGAAGCTTTCTGTCTCTGAAAGGTCTTTGGCCATATACAAATACCACATTAATTTGTGACAAATCTGTGTACATAATCATTTCCAGTAGGAACTATTTTTGCCCCTATAAGCCAAAGATCTGGATGTTCCAAACCCAATGTCATGTAGAACTTAAGGAAGAGTCTGGGGGACTGATGGAAATCAGGTGGAGTAACCAATTTATCAGTATTTCAGTAAGATCAGTCACACCCATTTGTGCACTAGGCAACAATGTTTTATCTGCCATATATTTATATGTCCTTCAGCCCCCTTTATCTGACACATTAGTATGCCATAACTTTATCTTCTCTTAACCTAAGGTTTTTTTTTTTTTTCAAATTCTGTTTATTTATTTTTCCTTTAAATTACAAGTTTGTAACAAATTAGCATGTCTTGTTTCACATTCTGGCCCTAATTCACCATAGTGCGAAGTGAGCCGCGAAGCGTTCGGCTCACTTCGCATATGGTATTATGCGCATGCTGATGTCCTGCACGCGGACATCAGCATGCGCATTAAAGGGATTTCCTCCCGGTGAAGAGACTCGAGTGTTCTATGTTTTTCATAGTTTTCTAGTTTCATATTATAATATTGTGGCTTGTAGTTAACCATGGTTCCCATACTTGTATACATTTTTTTGAATGACCTCTTTGGTTGTATATAATAATGTGCATTGGAATAATTTTTACTACTTGTTGCCATGATTATGTTGTTGGAGGTTGTGTTGATTTCCAGTTCATGGCTATGTACATGCTAGGAAAGTTCTTGTTGCTATTCTATCTGCTATTTCTTTAACCATATTTAATAACATTATCTCTGGATCCATTGGTATAGTTTCAGATAGTATTTGTGATAACACTTGAGTTACTTTTTTCCAGAAATCTATTATTTTTGGATATTCCCAAACCATATGTAAGAATGTTGCTGGCGCTTCACTGCATCATGGACATTTTTTGTTTTTTTGCTTTTATTTGTACTGGGTTTATCTCCTTGTATAATTTTTATAGTGGTTTTATTAATGTTTTTTTCATGTAATAACATTTCCACTTTCCCAGGTTCTATATATATTGTTTTATTTTTAAATTGTTTTTGAGCTGCATGTTAGTTGTAAATCTCGGAAGAACATTTTGTTTGGTAATTTGTATTTTCTTTATAATTCAGAGAATGTTCATAGCTTGCCTTCTCTTAACCTAAGTTTGCCATGTCCAAATTTCTTAATAAAAATTTGTCTTCAGATGACAGACCTTGAAATGTACTTTCATGTCGCTCCCCAATTTTTTTCAGATGGTATTTGGATTCTCTAGTCCTTCTTTCTTAGAAATTATTTCCCAGTTGCACTCAAACTCAGACAGCTAGACACCAGAAACAGAATCTCTTGAAAAGCAGAGACACAAACTGGCTCATCATGAGTGAGTAAAAGGTTCAAATTGTGCCTCAGATCGCCTCAATATCCAAAGCTTTGCCCACTAGAATCTTTGGATCTTCTAGAAAGAAAGCTAAAGGAAACCCCTTTTTGTATACTTTGAAATTCTTGGAATGTTTCTGTGACTGCTAGGACTGCCCATTACTAGGAATATAGAGATGGGGGGTTGGAGGCAATTGCTTTTATTTGGGGCCATGTTCAGGTGTTATGTTGATATTATCCTACATTATTACTAGTGTCCATTATGATAGCTGTGGGCCCAAAACCTGTTACTTGTAATTTGTTGTCTTAATGCACAATTAAATGTCTCATGTGCCATTGATAAAGGGTGTTGTGTAATTGTAACAGACACACAGGTGCAAATAACTGATAAGCAAGTCTTTATTGATCACACAGCATGCTTTGGGTCAATGCAGGACCCTTTACCAAGGTTGTTTTTGCTAGAGTATGTACACAACATAGGTAAAAAGTATCCTAAGGATTTCTCAATAGTCATAGAGGAACCAGGGAACTACTATGGATACGGTCTGAGGGATAATAACATGCCATCTGCAAGTGATCAGATAATCCACAGTATAGAGCTGGCAGATTGTTTAAATCACAGGAAATACATTAGTCTCTACCAGGAAATACTGCTCAATGTCCTCTAATCAACACTACATTAGGCAACAGTCTCAGAGGAAGCTTAGTATTTTATCATCTCTTTCTCTCTCTATACTTATACCTGTTTTAGACATATGTCCTTCCTCAGGTGTGGACCAGAAAAAGGATGCATGTAGAAAAGACTTCAAAAAAGCACCAGATGTAAGCATACTTTTCCTTGTTTCACAAAGTGCTTTGTTATGTTATACTTTGAACAGACCAAGTTACATGATGTGTTGAGCAATTTAAGTAATCCATTAGGGAACACAGTCTTTTTTTCTCCAAATAATTTGCAATATTTGAGTAATATAAACCCCATACCTTGGTACAAGGATCTCTTCTATGATCTGAAATTGTAACCAAACTTTTCCAAAAAATTTCTCAAAAACCAAAGAGATCATTTATTTCACTAAACACTAAATACTGGACGTTCCCTGTCCTTTCAACCACCCCCTCCCCCATAGATACATTTTTTGACTGAAGAGATACTTATTTTTATTCCCTGGTATTGCTGAAAAAGAAATGTATCTTCTTTTTTAACTTTTCTTTATACTTTTTCCCTGGCTAAACTAAATAGTTTAGCGACTACTTATTATGGGATTCATAGCAATATCCTACTGTCAAAAATAACCATCTGCTTTTCTTCTAGGACATTATTGCTTCAGCTGAAGCTATAATTAGCTGGTACACAGAATTGATCTTCAGAATGAAGACTCAGTCTTGCTATTATTATGTACCTGATAGGTCACTAGTCTAGCAGAAGAGATAATGACAGCAAACAAAAGCTTATCAGTCAGTGGACTCACAATAGCAAAAACACATGGAGGAGCATTCAAACAGAATAACTAAAGGGAGACTAACTGTAGAAAAAGAAAATTTGACATTTGAATTGGTGTGGCAGTTGTTTCTATGTAAGTGAAACTGGGAAGTTAAATTCCTGATTATTTTTCTTGTTTTGTGTTGTTGTTCTCATGGGTGAGTCCATCCACCTTCCTTTTATAAATGTAGCTTTCTAGGGCACCTCGTGTGTATGAAATGTTTTATATAAAACAATTTATAAAACAGGGGGTTGTTTACTTACAGATAACAACATGGCTGCAACCAATAACTAGGAACACAAATCAGGAATGTAAAAGGTCAATAATACCAAAAAATGAAAATGACTCAGCTGCATTTATATATATTCAATCTCTGCATCCAGAAATTCAAAATTGTGTATGTAAAGTAAGATTTTTAGCTTTAAAAATTGGGCTTACTTCCTAAATATGTATTATCTAAAGCAACATAGAAAACAATGGAACTGGATTAGATCTGTTTAACAACATGGCTACTATCAGTAAAGATGAGAACATACAGAAAGCAATAGAATTCATGAAGTTAACTTCAAATATAACATTTTTACAAGTGTTGTATTAGAATATTTTCCATGCCAATCCAAATGGAAATTTCAAATTTTTTTTATGTTACTGGTCCTTTAAGTTATACCTTGTCAAATATAGGTTTTCCCTCTGAGCTGCAAAAGCAGTTTACACACACGTGTTGTTTCAGTTTGACAGTGAAATGGGAACTATAGTCAAATTACATCTTTACATATGCAGTACTATACCTTAGTGAGAAGTGTTTCTCCCCAGTAGATGTTTCATGTGACGCAGAATGATTGAGTAGGCAGCACTGATAAACTCCTGCACCAGGAAATGTGTGTGATGTGTTTTCCATGAAAAGGTACCCTCCCTGGACATTTTTGCCCTACTTACTATTTAGCACATGTGCACTAGTCAGCTTTCCCTCTGTAACCTCCTGCATTCCTACTTAATTTATGCAGCCAAAAGGTCAGCACACTGCTTAACCAATAGCAGTCAGGCAGCTTTTACTTCTCATGTTGCCTGACTGCTATTGCAGAACAGAAAGAGGAGGGTGGGGGGGGAGGAAAATGTCTGCTGTCTTTAGAATTAAACAGTGACACAAATCGCAAGTATTATTTTTTCCCTAAAGATTTTTTTTAACTATTTGTGTCATCAATTGGCTTAGTAGCTTAATATAAAGGAGTTTTATACTGTATATATGTGTGTAGTTATATCAGCACTGTAGTGCCCCTTTAAGATAGACATGCTTTTCCCTCTGAGCCGCAGAAGCAGTTTATACACACGTGCCGTTTCAGTCTGCCAGTTAAAGTAGACATTTCCTTCCTCTCTATAATCATAAAACAGAAATGGCAACTGATCTGACCAAAACAGAAAAAAAATGAGAATATGATAATACATTATGATAGCAAAAGCAAACTAGACTATTACTACTTAAAAATTAGAATATATAATCTAATGCAGCGTTTCCCAAATACCGGGTCGCGATATCAGATATTCATGAGCGGCGCTCTCGTGACCCGGCTATTTTTGTGCTTATCCTTCGTGCCGGGTCACGAAGGATAAGCACAAAAATAACCGGGCCACAAAATTTAAAGTTTGGGAAACACTGATCTAATGTATTTCTGTCCAATGGCTCTGGTTGCAGCAATGAGAGATTAAGATAATAGATTTATCAGCTGTGTGATTCAGATGCAAATACTCATATCGCTTTGGTTTTTAAAAGCTCTTAAACGGTGTTTATTTATTGGAAAATCAGCAACGTCAAAAATGATACCCCCTGTCCCTAAACTGAAATTAAATTAAACCACTATCTTCCCTTTGTGCTTTAAAAATGACTATTTAGGATCATATTTCCTGTGGGGCTATAACAGATACCGGTATATACAATTCAGGCTACTATGGGATCCAGTAACTGATAGCAGTATACACATATAATCTGGGATGATTTTTTGGCCAGGTCAAGCCAGGTTGCCAACTCAGCTCAATTCAGCTTTCAGATATCTTTGAATTATTTTAGGAAAACAGCACTGCATATGATATTTGCCTTTTCCAAGCAGCTACCAGCCAGGTTAGCCTGGAGTCTGGAGCTCTTAGAAGGGGCAAATCCGATCTAACTAGGCACCATTTCATTCAATATTTCATAAGACTTCTGGATTCATTTTTTTAACCAAATTCTTGAAAGAACTACTTTATTCCTGAAGTTACACATAACGTAGTTGTACAGTTATCTTAATAGTCCCGTTTTTATACCAGTCTAAAAGAAAATGTAGGATCCAGGTACAAGCTGTTCATACTTTAATTCTGTATGAGAGGTCACCTAGGGGAGTAGGTAATTCTTTCCTCGTATCGGAAAAAGGCCTCTGCTTCCACGGTACGTCCGTCGTAGTACCGTTTGATAAAGGGCCCTGTGCCCGAAACATGTAAGGTTGTATGTAAATAAAACTGGTAGTTCACTACCCGGCCTGACTGCTTCTCTTCTTTTGGATATACAAGCTGTACATACATTCAGGTGTGCCATTAATCAATGCTCGTTGCACAGTTTAAAGCACCATTAACAATAGAAAAAAAGAAGAAAGGCCATTAGGATTAGCATGGAAATTATTCTCATGTAATATCTGGAAAAATGCTAGCTTTTGATTTGAACAGATTCGTGTTGTGTTTTCCTCTTTCATGCAGCCATCTTTAAACTCTTAAATAAATCAACCCCAATATTCTGTTCACTATTTACTATATAAACATTTCTATAATGCATATTCACAAAATTCCCCATATAGCACAGTGGGTAAAAGGTAAATTCAACCAGCGGACCACAATTAGGTCCTAGCACACTGTAATACAAATTTCTTCCTTGGAATAGTGTTTCAATTTCCTTATCTAGGAAAATCAAATGATCCCTCAGTACTCCATCCAAGTAGGTCACGTGATAAAGGGCTCTGGCCAAAACATGTTATGCATTTAAATAAATCCCTTTGGTAGTTCACTACCTTCGTTCTGCTGTTTTCCCTACCTGCAATAAATTCACTATACAGTCCTCGCACACTGGTTTGGCCAACGCAATGCAGAATATCCAATCCACTATACCAAAATCAAAACCACTACATCATTTATCATCATTGATACAAATTATGCAAACACATGCAGACCCAATGTTGCAGGGTGGTACCTCTTCATCAGGGCAGGTAAGGTGGAGCAATTGTTCATGGCCACCCCATGCATGTCTCCAGGGTGAATGTGGCCAAATTAATTTTGACTTTGTCATCATAGGGTGATTAAACACTGGAAGGAGGTGTAAAAATGTGTGAGCCATGAGAGTCACATAATAAACTGCTCTGGCTTTTAAACACTTCATTTTCTTCATTTCATTTACCACTATTGACTGGTTAACAGCTTCTCTTGTATATTCACCGTAGGTAAAGACCAGAAAGTGCACTGATGCTCCCATTGTGGTTCTCTGCTTCCATTCTGCATTGCTGTGTTGTGAAGATTTCTGATTCGGATGCGCTGTTGAATCTGCATGCAGCACAAGCCTTTACCAAGTGTTACAGATGGAGAAATGATTGTGAATCTTTGCCAGTTTTACAGAGCTTCGTGTCTGGACTTTACTAGAGATTAAATATGACATCTTCCCAGGTTGTGATCATCTACAAAGCTCCAGTCTCATCTGTTTTTAAATAATTGCAAAGGAAAGGACATCATTTATACAATATATTTGTGGTTGTTTAGCAGCGCAAATAAGAGGCAAAGATATAAATAATAATTAGGCTCAGGATGGTTTCAAAGTATTAATTTAAATGGCAGTCCCTCGTTATAAATAGCATAGACAACACTATGCTTCAACATATTTCTTCCTGGGAAGCGGCTATACAAACCATTTAATTCATGAGTTTAATGAAGCAGGAATATTAGAAGGTGAATTCGTGTAGATGCAAGATCCGAGATTACTAACCTTTTAGAGTAATTTCTTCATATGATACAATAATTCACTTCAGTCTGTTATTTCACCAGTAATGTGATTGATATATGTGTGTATTTGCCAGATAATCACTACATCTAAGAAGTAGTTTATTCAATACGAGCACCAAGGCAAACAAGAAGGGTAAGGTGGCTTTTAAAAAAATTGCGTCGCGTAAAAACATTGAGGGAGTTATTCCCTAAAGTGAGAATTCGACTGTCGAATTCTCAAACAGCGAATTCCCATAGCAAATCCGCGACAATTATCCCATTGTAAAGTATAATATTTCCATAGTAGAGTCAGGACTGTGACAATATTTAAGATGCGACTGCTATAGTAGCAGTCGAATGCAACTGTCTTTAGATGGCTAATTCACACCTTTACAAGACAATTCGGATTTTAGAGAATAACCCCTCTGAAAGTACTAACTTGCTTGTACAATGGCACGCTAGCGTTTCATAGAGAAGAATATGCACCGGGATGCTTGATGTTTTTTTTGAGCACATGGACTACAACGCGAACAATGCGATAGGACTGGTGGCGATAGGAATTGAACAATAGCGGTCACACTTGGAAGAAAAGAGATGCGTAAATGCTGTTATTTATATGTAAAGCGCATTGCAATAAATACACCAGTGATATGTGATGGTGTATTTTCGTGGTGTGCTTTTTTTTTTAAAAAAAAAACAATGCACAGCTATATGGCATTGTGACCTTGGCCTTATGCTTTCAGGGGGGTAATTCACCAAACAGTGAACTTACCCTCCGGATCCTTCGCATCAGTGCACATACCTGGTTATGCACTCACTGATGTCCTGCACGCGGACATCAGCGAACACTTTAAAGGGACTCCAGTCTCGCGAGGCGTCTCGAGTAGAGCCTCGCCGAGACTAGAATCCCTTTAAATCGTTCGCTGATGTCAGCGAACGCTTTAAAGGGATTCCAGTCTCGGCGAAGCTCGCGGGTAAGTTCGCTGTTTGGTGAATTACCCCCTCAGTGTGTCTGACTGAAGCAGAGTAAGCTCCCCTCTTCCTATTTAGGCTAGGTTCACACAAGCGTATTATGCGCAGTGCGAAAAATAATACGCTTGTGTGAAAAAAAAAACACGGCTCTATGAATCCCTGTGGTGCTTACCTTGTTCCGAATACACTAGCATATAACACGCATACACTTTGTCTGGAACGCTGGCTGTTGCATTTTTGCTGGCATATACAGTATATGCTGCACAGAAAATGTGGCCAGATCCATGAACGCTGAGGGAACATTCACACTGTCACGGGTAAGTACAATGGAAAAATATGCCGGAGGTTTTTTTTTCACACTAGTGTATTATGCACTGCATTTTGTGCAGTCTTCTGTTCTGTGCACTTTTTATACACTGTAATCACTGCCCATGTGTTAAGGCAGCGTTTCCCAAACGCTGGGTCGCGACCCGGTACCGGGCCATGAAAATTATTTG
>WMED01025028.1:0-11106 GCA_019650415.1 Pipa parva | reverse complement strand
TGTAATTAAGCAGTTGATGTTGTACACACATCACACAATACTGCACATCTATTTAAAAGATTATCGTACACCGACCACGTCACTGTTTGTTTCAGCACCTAAGTGTTAATAACTTATCAAACAGTATTACGCGAGGTTTTCCTCGTCTCTCATTGTATCACTCCAGCGCATCCTCATTCCATACCAGCGGAAAAACCATCATAAACAATCACTAGTTTATGAAGAAATGCTTTATTTCTAAGCTGAATTCCAGGTATCATTTCACCCAGTTTAAAAATCCCTATAGTTTTTTGGTACCCAGAGTGAGTATATTGCTTATAACTGCTGCCTGTTTTGAAAGTTGAAAAATAATGAACACATTTGGCACAAACTATGTTTATGACATTTCATTGTTTACTGTTATGATTATCCAGGAGAGGTATGAAGGGGCTACCAGAGAAGTATATATTACAAAGCCATTACAAGCTCTGCTTATATCTGAATTTCAGCAGCTTCCTCCAGAATGATGGTGGTGTCCATATTGTCATCACCTTTGTCTTCGAATGGATTCATGGGAGCCAATTCGTCTGTCAGGAAAAATAAGGTAAAATAAATATGTAAATAGAAATGATCTTGAGTTTCCATTTTCTAGGAAGAACTAAAACACTGGGATAATCAATTTTACATTAAAATGATATACAAATTTAATGAACCGAAATAGATTTCTGTTTGTACATTAAGGTGGCATTCACAAATATTAATGCAAAGTTTCATATCTGTTTTTACTACCTAAAAGTTCCTATATGGGTGTTTATGACCTTTATGATACCTACTCATGCCTTCTGCAGGGGCCTGGAAGAGTTGATAGTAGTTATAGTACTTGTTTTATACTCACCCCCTACTGAAATAAAGTAGCAGATCCTTGACTCTTTTGCCATATTATTATGGTACCCAGCTGGGATATTAGTACAGAACTCATCCACTGAGCACACTCACTATCTGGTAACAGAATTAACTAAACTACTGATTCTGTAAGATGAAGTTATGTGTTCATTATTATTATATATTACTGCATGTACTTCATTGCTCTGTGTTTAACTAGAAACCAGAAAATGCCTGTGAACTATGCTGCCTCTAGCAGCAATGCTGCAAACATAATAGTATATGGAGCCTCACTTTTACTTGTGCAAGAACCCCACTTGGTCTACAACCAGCCCTGGCCCCCAGAGATAATGTTCATATATATATATACAGTATATATATATATATATATATATATATATATATATATATATATTATATTATCCTCAGAGGGAATGAAACCATAAAGTAGACAATTAACCTATTCTACTTCTGATTCACATAAATCAAACTATTAATTGTAAATAATTATCTGTGACATTCCCTGCTTATGTAACATAGACAGTTTGGTATGATAATCTGTGTGTAATAGGCATTGCTGTACCATGTATAATGCATGTCTGTAAAATAAATGGTAATTCCTTCTTTAAAGACCAGTAAAAGCAGAAAAAGAAACAATGCCATTTGGTTTAGCATGTCAGTTATTTACATAGTACTGGTAAGAATGTTGTGAGATTAAATTCCTTGTATTATTCAGTAGTATTTCTCCCTTGTGTTTGCAGCCATATTGTATCAGTTAAATAAACCAACACCCCACTAAGTTCTATTGTTTCCTAAGGAACTTGAATACATATTCATAAAATGCCCCAGAAAGCCTAGTTTGGCAGGGAGAGAGAAAACACAAAAAGAATATAAATTCAAAGATGCTATTTTTACAAGTACTGCTTAGGATAATAATAACATGCCAATCCAAACAGCAATTTTCTTTTTCTGGTTTTACTGGCTGCGTTAAAGGGTTGCGACATCTTTTTCTAAAAGGTTTATGTTGTTGGATTGTACTTCAGAGGTTACACTTGGACTGACCCACTAGAGCACCAGAGAATCCTCAGTAGGCCCAAGCCTGGTGCATAAAGCATATTTTTTAATACTTGTAGGTTACTACCAGCTACCTTTACTTACACAAACACAACTAGCTGTTCTGTAATGTCCTGAAAAACTAATAATTTATTATGGCAGTTCTGGTGTACAAGTTCTGTGGGCCCTTGCAATCCGCTTCTCTAGTGAGCCCAAGATGCCTCAGTCCGACATTGGCTACACTATACCATCAGCTTTTTACAGAAGATACAAGTAGCTAGTGTCACTATTGTCTTGCAGTCTGTCAAGTTTTAGACAAGTTTGAGAAGTATAGATATGACTGTAGCTGGGAAAAGCAATACTGCAACTGACAAAACAATTTCTTCCAGAATTCAGAAGTTTTTTTTCCATTCTAAATGCTTACTCCAACATTTCCACTATATGCTAAAAAAGTTATTTGTCACTTGTTATTGTATATACTATATGTATAATTTTATTTATAAAGCGCCACAAATTTATGCAGCGCTGTACAATTCAGCAATACAAATATAATACAGACATGGGAAAAGTCCATTATATAATACAAGTATAATATAACTTTAAGTGCCATTTTGTAGTTTACACAAGAAGTTGGAGGTCCCTGCACCCTAGAGCAGGGGTCAGCAACCTTTTTGGCTGAGAGAGCCATATACGTGCGGCTCTGCCCAGCCCTTTTAAATCGGGAGCCGCTAACATCATATGTGATGTCACATAGGTGACGTCATAGGCTCCGGATTGGCTAGTAATCCAGAAGCTGGTGATGTCGGCGGCTCTGGATTGGCTAGCATCCTGAAAGCGCTGAGAGAGCTTTGTCTCTAAAGCGCTTGCTGGCGATTAGCAGGCAGACTGTAACGAGCGGTGCTTGCATGTGAGCACCGCTCGTTACAGTCAAAGAGCCAGAAGCAGCCATCAAATGAGCCACATCTGGCTCAAGAGCCATAGGTTGCCGACCCCTGCCCTAGAGCTTACAATCTAAATGAGAGAAAGACTTACAGTAGGTCTTTCTATTCTGACATATTCTGTCCTGCACATTGGTACATATTTACAAGAGAACACACTCTTGAGAAGAGAGCTGCATTTCGAACTTTGGACTTTTTATTTTTATTTATTTTTTTCACCCATTTTTTATTTTTGATTCATTTATTTTTTCATTCACAACCTTTTTACACAATCACATATTTTTATTGACCGGTTCATTCCATTATTTTGTACTGTATATTTTTTCATTGATTATCACATATTTAGTTTTTTGAGTGTCACTATTATTTATTTGGCACATATATATAGCGCTGCTTCAACGTCATTAATCTGTCCTGCACATTGTTACATCATCCTCTCTGCACCTGCTATTCCATTTTTTCTATAAACTGGAAACACTGTATTCAGAAAATTCCAGTAAACACTTCAACTAACTGAATTTAAAGGAATTGTCCACAATCTCCTTTTGCACACACAATGCATTAACAATTTTATTCACACATCAAGAAGAGAACTGTACTAAACTGTAGTTCTAAAATAACATATTAAATGCAATAGAAACCGAACAAACAACCTACAGTGGTTCACTGCCATTTGTTATCAAATAACAGCAATAAATAGGTGCAGTAATTATATTATTACATGGCCAAACTGTATATTACCACTAAACCAAGTATAAGTGTACACATCCATAAATGCATGTAATATATATATTTTCTACATTTTAAAACTTTGAATTCCCCCAGCATTTCAACCTCTCTATATCGCCTAACTAATCTACGGGGCTATATGCTACTTTATTGGTTGCCTCTGAATACAAAACTGTAATTTTACATATTTTATTGTATGGAAAAAAAAGAGGATTATTATTCAGTTCTTAGCCCTCCTATTCAGCCCACAATTTCTTACCCACAATTTAACTGTTCTATTTTAAGGATTCTAGCTATGGGATATGTTCTGCTGTGCTCATTCCAACTTTATTTTACATCTTCTAGCTATTAAAATCACCCTACCCTGCATATTTTAATAATTCTATCTTGCAAATTCCAAACATTTTAATGATATATATATTATGCACTACCTGCTCTGCCCTGCTCATTTTACCCTTCAGTGTGTATTACCTAGCCACTTTACAGTGGAAAACATTTGACAAATGTTGGTTGCTTAATAGAAATTTAACCTGGACAATCTAACTTTGGATTTGTGCGTATCATATATGTGTTTTTTTTAAATGTATTTATTTACAGTCTTGTGAAATGTTTTATTTAATATAGTATAACCATCCTATTCTGTTTTTCTGTTAACCTATCTTTTAAAGCACTAAACATCACAATAATAATAAAAACGAGAAATATAAATATGGAATCTGATTGGATCAGAAGACCTTACCAAGAGGCAGTCTTCTTCTTTATACTGTACTTTGTATTGGTGGATTTTTACAAGGCGGAGTTTTGAGGGTTTAAATTCAATGTCTGATTAACTCTTTGCACATTTGATAAAGGGCAAAATGCCTGAAACATGTAAAATTACTGGCAGAATAAAGTTCTATGCTGTATCTATGCTACAATGTTGTCACTAGCACCATTTACATCTACTTTATTTGTGAATTTTACTGTTTTTACTTGTATCTTTCTGCCTGAATTTTGTCTTTGACCTTGAATTGCAT
The DNA here is from genome assembly GCA_019650415.1 of Pipa parva. Taxonomy (NCBI): domain Eukaryota; kingdom Metazoa; phylum Chordata; class Amphibia; order Anura; family Pipidae; genus Pipa; species Pipa parva. The sequence goes on along the minus strand of WMED01025028.1, from coordinate 6,509 downwards.
AACAGTTGGAGAGTCATCTTGGTTTCTTTTCTTTGCTTGTGTTCCTTGCTTGTGAGTTTCTCCCCTGTCTTTCCATTGGTTGAGTTTTTATTAATTTCTAGTTCTGTCTCGTGTCTGTCTGGTTTGGTATTTGCCTATAACCAGCCTTTCTCTTTAGTTCTGATGTTGTTGCGTCCATCTTCCACTTTATATATCTTAGCCATGATCTACCTGCCCCCAGCCTTTGCCCCATCCCCTTATCTGTTACTTGGTATGCTTTTGATTACCTCCTATTGTTTAGGTCTCTACTGCCCCCTACAGATGGAATCCTGTCTGTTATGTTCAGCTTGTATCCAGTACTGTCTGTTCTGTTTTCTAACCCCAACCATTGCACCACAACCTCCACTGACTTGGGTCCAAAAAGGATGCTGGCTTTGTGGAATTCTGCAGAAGTGGTCCTGGGTCTCCTAGCTTCTGCTATCAAAGTCTACCCTAATGTGACTGGTATAAACCACAAAGCCTAAGACATTAAAAAATATGAATGAAACCAGAACAAAATGATGTACATGCTTTTGTTTGGTAGAGAACTGTACAGTAAATTGTAAGGCCAGTCAGTAAACAGAAATTCAATAAGGGGTTGTGGATCCATCCATGTGTAGCAAAGCCTGTTCGTGTGCACCATGACAAACCCTGAGGGCTAAATGTGTGTCACCTCAACATGACATATATGGCCACATTTTGGGAAAAATGTTAATACTTTTTAATGGGTTTTAGTTATAGAATGTAGACCAAGGCACTCCACAGTGGAATTAATTTTAAGGGTCATAAAAATGTTACTCTTTTCCCATGTCAAATACAGCTCCTTACATTTTATTCTATGTAGCCATTTTCTTCTTGTAAATTATACATAAACATATTTAGAACCAATATTAACAGACAAGGTAAGGCTGTTACTATTAAATACATGTGTAAACTGGCAAGTTATATAAAAAAAACACTTCAAACCAGCAGAATAAGTATGGTATCAGATTTGTTATTAACCATGACACTCCATTTAAGTCTCCATGAATGAAAGAAGATGTCAACCCTGTACCCCCATATGCAACATTGAACAGCACTGAATTTCTTTAACAAATTTTTTGCCAACATGAAAAAAACAACTTTTCATAATTCATCTTCCTGTGACCTGAAGAAGTAGATAGAAAGGGGTTTCTCAATGTACATTACAGATCATTTTCTGTGTATGAAGGAGAATGCTATTCTACCCAACCTCACCACTGAATTGTCAATCCACAAAAGAAGGTGGAAGGCCTTAATCATACAACAAAAAGATTCTGGTCAGCAGCCCTTACTTTGTAATATGCATGAAGGAGATGGGCTATTTAACTTCATTTTCAAACTAGTAGAGTGTACATCTGAACTCCAACACAGATTTTAGATTAAATAAAAACATATTTTTGGCAGTTTACAAGTAATGCATTTTTGGGAAGCAGACAAACTATGATATATGGAAACATTTGCTAAATTAATGTTTTAAATTTTCTTTATATGTTTGTTTATACTGTTAATCTTGTGTTCATTCTGATATAACACATCACTGAGAACCAAGTCCAAGTGCATTCCACTAAGATACTTATGTTTTCTGTTACCGCTTTGGAAGGGACTAATTGCAAGATCATCAGGTATCCCTGAAATCAGGGGTCGGAACCCAGATTACACAGGAACTTAAAAACAAAAAGTATAGTATATTATCATTAAAGAAATATATTGCTATGCTTATTAAGTTGGTTAAATTCACAGATTAGCAGTTTATTTTACTAATCTTACTGAAGAAAGTAAAATAGTAATTGAGATTAAATTGTAATAGATGGAGTTCAATTGAAAATTGGCAGATCACAGAGTTGTCAAGCAAAACAGAAAACTGTACTCTTGTAACTATGAAGAAGGAGGCTTTCTTTCCAACCAGAATCTATAGATACAAATGTATGAATACAACTGCACAGGGCAACCCAGTGTAAGGTAGACGTTTAATAAGCACCTGTACAGAACAGACAAGGGATAATACTATAGATCTGCTTGTCCAGGACACTATGGATGTCTGCTTGCCTCCAGGTCTTCCCTGCTGAACCTGGTCTCAGATAAAGGAACTCTTTGTAATGGCTTAAATAAATAATCTAAAACTAGCCCTAATGTGCAGTATGTAATATAACTTAACCTTCCCCTTAACCAGATCAGATAGATAGATAGATAGATAGATAGATAGATAGATAGATATGCATTGATTTGTAATCTACTAAACAGCCAATTCTGATGTCAGAATTCGTAAACATTGCACCTAAAACCTATCACCAAAGGGAAGCAAAGTTAAGCTGCTGAAATTGGCAATGGAGATAAAAGGGAAAGCAGAGAAAACATAAAGAATTAAGGATGGTATACATGAAATGATTTGTCTGATGATATAGGCATCACTTTGTCTGCTGATTATTTAAACATTTTCCAAATATTATAAAAGTTATGTTGGTCAAGTTTCATAACAGTCGTCTGACAATCACTACTATTTACATGATCTGATTGTTAATATCTTTTGAATGATCTCATCCACCAATATTGGGCAAATGTTTCTACAGTGTCTATAGCCAAATTTGTTGATGGCCTCGGCATTTGGCCATCAAATTAAATCTCCACATCTTATCATCTATACTATACCCACCTTTACATTGGTGAATAGTGGGAGATGGGTGCAGGATGGGTATTGGAAAGAAAAACTGCTGAACTATTTATTAAGCATGTGGGGAAATGGTAATTCTTATGTACACGTAACTAAAGACAGCACATAGTAAAGGAAGAGAAACTTATCAGAATCTGTGTTTTTAGCTGGTAGGATTACAGAGAAAACAGCTGCTGTACTAAACAAAAAGTTACATTTGTGCATTATAAACCAGAATGCTGCCCTTTTAAGCCTCATGCTTTGATTTTGTCTTGAAATTCCACAGTCACTGCTAATATAAAATTATAAAAAGGGATACATAATATACAGTACACACAAACACATATAGCACTAATCTGCAGCAGCAGAACTGTAGTCCTTCATTTCACTTTAAAATGAATAAGTCAGCCAGCAGTATACAGTAGTAAGCCTATGGCTGTGACACTGGGTTATTTAGCACACCAGACAGCTTGTAATAATTATCCATGTAAATGTAAAATAATTTTTGTTTAATATTCTTTACTACAAAATTCATAAAATGTATTTTGTCTTCGAGGCGTTTAGTGAAATTACCGATCCAGTAAATATTTGTAAAATCATAGGATGAACACAAAAGGTTTGACTGAAACTAATGATTTAAACCCATCAACATAATCTCTGCACAGAATGAAAACAGACCATAAACTTTAGTGTTTACACTGTCAACTATATAACTGTGATCTCTGCTGAAGACAACACAATAAACTGTTAAAATCATTTTGCTGACCTTTGTGAAATAAAGCCATTTTATTTCCCACGTCTCCCGTGCATACATAAGCATGTTCAACCATTATGCATGCCTTATATAGGATTTTAAGCAAATGTTGTCAAAAGGCTATAGAAAGGAGTAAAAAAGATTGCAGAGCTTTAGCTGAGTCTGCAGAGGATTCTTTCACAAAGCCGTATTTTATATTGTTGAATGACGCTAAGGGTGTTACTTCTGAACAGTCATCACAAAGGCTGATTATGTCTGTATATCATTTAACCACCCCTGCAGGCTACTATTCTATTTGATATGGAATTGCGCTACTGCTTAAGCAGACCGAAGGTTCAGGAAAATATGCTTATTATTAACCTTCTACCTCCACACTAAACATATCTGGAAACAAAATGTGTTCAGCTCTAGAAGATTTCTATTTAAATAGAGGTCCACAATTCATTTTAAGCTACAGCCTTTAAATTGTATGTGAAGGCATTGTGGTATTGCAATATCATTTATGTCCGCTAAAAGACTTTACAACAAGGTTTTAGACAGTTTAAATGGTCAAAAACACTAACATTATCCTGTCCAGTCGCCATAACATTAATATACAATGAGACATAACTAAAGTATATAACATCAAGTTAATACAACTTGTTTAGCAATTATTTTTAAATGAAACCTTAATAATTAAAATATTTTAGTCAATGATTTACAATCAACTTGGTGACAACATTCCCCCAAATAACTCTACAGATGCATACATAAAGACTACATGAGTATAAAACTCAGTTTACTGGGGCAAGAATCATCTCCTACTGAAATCAAACATTCTGTAATTAAACACACTATATATATATAGGGGCATATTTATTAAAGTCATATTAATTTTCATTTTGAAATTGAATAATAAATTGTAGGTTTGTTTTTTTTTCCAAATTCAACCTCTTCTCCTATTTACTATGCCCCTTTGTAATTTCTGGCACTGGTTTTTATTGTATATTGTTTTCCAATCGATAATATCAATATTATTGATCATTTCACTTTTATCCTGATATTTACTAAAGTAGGTGTTTGATTTTTTCAGTCAATTTGAGCTACATTTCATTTTGTCACTCTTTGGGTGCATTATTCATTACTTTCAATGGGCCTTGAGTGTGATTTTAGTTCCAAAGTTCTGTTTGTTGACTTTACAGTTAAAACCATCATTGCGATATAGCATTAAATATCAATAAGTTTATTATAAAATAAATTTATTATTAAAGTACTGCGTACTTTGCCAGAGTAAAATAAAATCTCAGCTTGATAAATTACTACGAAATAACCCAAATTCCAAAAATAACGGTGATAACGATCAATAACAGCGATAATAAGGTTTCTGACTTTAGTAAATATGGCCCGCTAGCAAGTCTTTTTAGCCAAATGTTTTTAACCGATAGCTTGGATTCATCTCTCACTGAAATCAGCATAAACACAAATCCTTTACTAGCTATAAGCTGAGAATTGTCTCTTACTGATATCAATGCATGCAAAATTTTGACTTTTTTAGTTAAAATTTGAGGATTATGTCCCAACTGTTAACTGTTTCAAACAGATTATTTCCTAAGTGGTGTGTAGACATTAGGCTAATCCCCACATGCTTAAAAAGTGCCTTTTGTGAACCTAAATAGTTACCTTACCAAAACTATATACCTTCAACAGTACAGTGCTCTTTATGGAAATGAAACTGAATTAATAAAATAAAAAAATGACATGATAGATAACATTTCTTCAAGTTATAATAGTAAAAGTTTTGCTTTTTTAAAATTACTTGTATGGATCCTGAAATTTAACATATTTTCCAGTTATATGCATTTCATGCACTGGTATTTCAATTGACAATGAAACTATTTTTTTTACCTTAGTACTGAGCTCAATGCATACATCTTTCTAACATGGTAATATTTCCTGTTGCTTCTTTGTGCTATTACCTTCTAAACTCCAGACTGCTTCCCTGTTCAGTGACCTGCACGCGCTCAGTAGACTTATAGCACTGCACAATAGGTTTCAACTAGGATTGTGAATTCTGAAAATTCAATCAGCAACTCACGGGTGATTAGCACCAGTCTGAGGCTGACCACCAGTATGTTTAGAATTAGCTTTGAGTATTCTAAAGTCTATTTCTCTAAACACTGATTTGTCATTCTAAAAGAGTATAGAGGTTTAGAGGAAGCAGTTGAAAGGAGTAACTCATGTGGAAAAATTAGTAGTTATATAATAAAAAAAAACAATTTAACATTAGCCATAATGACTGTTGGTGGCTTAACTGTTCATTATCAAAATAATATATATAACACATTTTGCTGCATTAAATCCACTGCATTTTATATTGCCTTCAATTGAGCACCTTTTCAATTGCGACTATTTTCGATATCAGTGATTTTTTTTCATCACAAAAAATTATGAGGCTTAAAGAAATTTGTGTGACCATCTCCCATATAGAATAATGGGTTTTTCCCATCCTCAATCTGGAATATATTAAAAAAATTAGTTGCAAGGGGCTTAATAAACAGCAATTTTGGCAACAGCAACCTTTTCACCCTATTTTACACAGATTCGATAATGGTATACATGTCGAATTATTATTTGACTTTGGTAAATATCCCTTTGGCTATTTCTTGAGTAACTGTCAAAAAATCTGAAAAAAGTTTATTGGATATATAAGGGCTGAGCTCTGAAATGTAGAGGTCTTATTTCAGGCTCTATATCAGCTCTTTATGACAAATCAGGAAATTCCATTATAATTTGGCACCAAATAAATAGACTGTAATGTAGGCAGGAATTTACTTGTGCTTCAAAATTTTGAATTGGAGTTTGTATACCTTTATTATTCTAACCTCTGACTATTTTATAATCTCTACTAGGTTATTACTGTACATATATGTTTTTAGTATATCACTTCAAATGAGCATGGCACTTTATAAAAAGATGCTAACTAAATATGTAAGAAGGTGGTGTGGCTCGCTGCAAATCCCCAAAAAATGCAAGCCCAGCCTTTTGCATTTGACTGAGCAAAATGACATTTTTACGTTCTGTATACTTTAT
>WMED01025027.1:0-11106 GCA_019650415.1 Pipa parva | reverse complement strand
CCTATCTGCTGGCTTCCCTATCTACCCTATCTATAGGATTCCCTATACACCCTATCTGCTGGCTTCCCTATCTATAGGATTCCCTATACACCCTATCTGCTGGCTTCCCTATCCACCCTATCTATTGGCTTCCCTATCCACCCTATCTGCTGGCTTCCCTATCTACAGTTTACTACAGTGGAGAAAATGGATCACACCTTGCAGCAGATTAGTAACAGATCCCTATGACTAGACATGATAACTCCGGTTTGCAAAGCAAATGGTCTCATCTTTGAATTGTGGTAGGGAGCTGACCTCCAGGCTATGAATTCCCAGGTATTCCTATGTCATATTAAGGGGAAATTGTCACGGATTTGCTATGGGAATCCACTGTTTGTAAATTCGACAGTCGAATTTGCACCTTAGTGAATAAACCCCTAAGACTCAAGAGCAACCATAAATTGCTCCAGTACATTGTTTCAGACATCTACGAGCCCAGACTTCCATCATTTATGATATGATCGTTATGTCCCTTCTAAATGGCACAGATTAACTTTGTTGTGATGCCAAAAATAAAGAGATGATGACATCTGCTCTGACAACCAATCAGGCGCTTCCCTCACATATGTAATTCATTCTTTAGAAATTCTAGATCCAGGCTGTAGTTGGGAAAGTTGTCGCAGATTAAAGCTTGTAACAAAAGTACCTGGAAGGATTGATTTTTAGTAGCAGAACACAATAAGACTAACATGATCAACAAGACGGAATGTAAACAAACATTAACTGAATGAGGCTCCCAGCGTAATCACAAGATTCTATTTCTCTGGGAGGAAAAACATACAATTGTGATTCATCTGTTCATAACCCAGACAAGCTGTCTGAACTGCTGCCATTTCTATACAGGGCTAGTTAATGCAATGCTTAGTGAATGAATTCAGACACATGGCAACTAAATCCTCCTGAAAGGTATGACAAAAAAAAATAAATATTGGTACACCCTTTATTTCTAAACGAACTCACTCCACTTACCCTCATCCCCTCCACCCTCTGACCCCCACTTGTACAAAGCGGATTCATTTTATTGCCCCGCTGCGATCACTAGGAGCGCCAATCTGTGGAAATCCCCATGCGTTATGCACCTGGATAACAAGCTAAGAACTCTAAGAAAATGAGAGAACGTGTTTCCACATACAGAAATAATAAGACTAATTGCAAGTGCGGTGGTGGGTCAGTGCTGCCTTACAGCGTTGGGTGCTGGGTTCAGTTCCACCCTGGACGTCATCTGCACGGAGTTTGTATGTTCTCGCCGCACCCGTGTGGGTTTCCTCCCACAATCCAAATACATATGTGTGTGTGACTGAATAGGGAAACTAGATTGTAAGCTCCATGGGGCAGGGACTGAAGTGAATGATGAATCTCTGTAAAGCGCCCTGTAATATATCAGCGCTATATAAATGAATGCATACAAATTCCAATGAACACACACACAAAATGATCACTTAAAGGACACAAGTTTCCTTGGATATTCTGCCTAACCCCGTGAATTCATATTATTCAACAACGCATTCCACATCTTACACACACGGTGATGCTGAACTTCTGCGCTTCACTGTTATTAAAAGCATCACGCGTGCCTAAATTTCTGGAAAGTTAACACCGTAACTCCTCAGATCTTCCTTGACTACAAACTCCCATCAACCACAGCAACAAGCAAAAAAAAAAACAAAAAACAGACTTCGGAGGGTGTAAGATTATCTGCAAAACTTTGGTTGTTTCCACTGCTGCGCCCCAAGCTTCCTAAATACACACATATATATATATATATATATATATATTTACACATCGGGAAAAAAAATGATGCTAGCATCCTCAAGGGTTTGCTGAGCATGTTGGGAGATGTAGTTCAAGCTACACCTCCTAGAGGAAATGATGGGATTAAAAGAGAGATGTTAACAGAGGCTACTGCTGAACTGTTACCTGACAAGACCTCCCCCGCCACTGCTTAGCTCTGCTGACTTACAATATTTTGGGAAGGCTGGGTGGTCCCCTCTTGTGCTTTCAGCCCTCACCGAGCTTGTAAATATCTCTTGCTAAGAAATGGAACTTTCTGTTTTTTCCTCTTCCTTAGACAAAAGCCCTACAATCTGGCCTTCTTGTTGCATAACCACAAGCTTGCATCCAGCCAGTCCGTATTCTCTGGCCCCAAGACAAACAGTATCATTATGGTGCCCCCTGCTCTTTCACTGGCAAAGGGACCCCTGCCTAATCAATTTGTGTGCTGTTGGGATTCTCTGAAAGGATGCCCACAAGAACTGCTAAATGCTCATCCAATTCAAACAAGCTTTATTTATTAAAGCGGTTCCTTCAAAATCCCCCAAAAAAACAGCAGGGAGTCCTACACAAGAACTCTAAGCAGCGCCGTGTAAAGATTCCGGTGCCATAAGGAAAAGACTGGCACCACTGGTCTTCGTTAATGGGACTGTATTGTCTCAGCAAAGGGAAGTTGGGCTTAAAGAGAACTGTGCACTAAAAAATACTAACTGGTTTTATATGTATATAACGCTTGCAAAGTTTGATATTTACCTTGGTTTTTTTTTTTTTAATTTTGAAGAAATTGACAGCGCTAAATCCCATCTGTAAATTAATACATTTAAATGGACACATTTAAATACCAACTGAACTTTGGATTGTTTTCCTTATTAAAGCGATAGGTCTGATAGATAAGAACAGAATAAAACTTAAAGCACTGAGATCTGACTCACCATTAAGAAGTTACAAACTCATGAATCGCATTGTTCCCCAGCGGTACAAGGCAGCCATTTTGCTCTTTTAGACATGTCCCACTCCCTCTCACAGACACTCATCTCTATGAAGACCTGTGCCACAGATCAAACTGCATGGGCATCTGAGAGGGGGCGTGCCTAAAACAGCAAAATGGATGCTTTGTACAGATAGGGAACAATGTGATGTAGGTGCGCATCATTTTTTAATGGTGAGCCAGATCTCAGCACTTATTGTGTTCTTATATATCAAACCTATGGATTTAATAAGGGAATAAGCTATAGTTTACTTCTTCCTGAAATTTCCATTGCATGTTAAGGTCACTAAGGTTTAATATATCCACAGCAGGATGACCAAGTATTTTATAGATGCACGGTTTTATAAGCATGTAAGCTGTGCGTAAAATACAGCTATACAGTATATACTATATCTAGAACGCCAGCTAAGGGTTAAGCTTGTCACAGCCACATGTTCAAATCTGGCCATTTAAATGAATCTATTATAATACCATTGCCTTGCGAGGAGGTGCTGGACAATAATAAAGTAGAGCACTGTAGTTATAAAGGGGAACTAAATTGTCATCTATAATAAGGGTGATTGTTAAGGGGGGGGGGGATGGAGAAACCCCATACTTTTTTTATGCTTTACCAAATGCTCCAGTAAGTATTATTAATCCCCACCCAGAAAAATCACCCCTTTGACTAACGAGTTTTTAGTTCTCCTTTAAGGAGGGGGGATCAGGCTTTTGAGTGTTGAACAGTTTTTACGGATAGTGACTGTTTTTAAAGAGGTGAGAAAGTTTGGGAAAATTTAATAACATGCAACGATGATATATGCAGAAAAAACAAACAAACTGATAACTAGACAAAATCGTCAAAAATGGGAAAATTAATTTACAATCCATTTTTTTCCCCCAGCCCGGTGATCATTTAAATGATCTGTCTAGCTAAAGTATGTTTTAATGCCCTTTACATTAAAGCTACTTCAAAGAGGGAAAATGCCCAATGAAAAAGAGATGTAGTAGATTCTAAAGAATCTAATAAAAGAAAAGAATTTTTAATGTTTTGATGTGCTTTGTTGATCTAACAGTTTTATTTGCCCACATGAAACTTAGTCAACTTGTGCTGTCAGTCTGACAGAAATTATGAGTCGCTGATTGGAATGCATTTGAACTATCAGGCATTGCTGGGCTGACGAATTTGTTTCCATGAGGGGGTGACGTTCTACACTAAAGAAGCACTGCAAAATGAAATATTAAGGTTTACAAATTCCATCTAATTCCCATTCATTACAGATTGGTGAAGGTTTATATTCACTGACAGTTACCCTTTAAATAGCTGGGGGGGGGGGAGGCTACATTAGATGCAATTACATTTAATTTAATGTCAGGGACAGCTGCATGGCTTCACAGAAATAAATACAATGAATTAAATGCTATTTGAGAATACTATTTTGCTGTGAACTATTAGGGAATTTGGTCAATTCGGATTATATTTATTTTCAGAGAACCAGTGTTAAAAACAACAGGAAGTTCAATCAATAAACTCATGGTCAGTGATGACGGAGCTAAGAGGAATATCTGGACAAAGCTCATTACACTAATGGGATAGCGACTACTTGTAGAATAATTTTAGATTTGTAGACTGTGAAGCAGACTAATTTCCTAAGCCCATCGTGTACTTTTCTGTTTATGTGTTTAAGAAAGAACATTCTGTGTAGTGAAAAAGATAAATAATACTGTTACATTTTTTTTTTCACAGTACATTACTATATAAAAAAAAACCCTGCAATTTGACTGTTTGGGATAGTTTACATTATCTATTTTTGTCCAACCAGAAAACAGCAACGATGCGGTCGAGAGACCGAAATATAGGTCCTATTGCCGATTAATACGGAGGTATCGTGTTTATTCTGGCAATTGTAAGGACTTTGTAGGTGGGAATGAAAAATACAACCTCTTTTTATATTCCCCCAAAACAAGCTGATCCTCCCTGGAACCATGCATTGCTGCAACTCCTTACATATTTCCAAAAAAGAAAAGATTTTGGACACACATGAAGATCTTGGGAGTCTTTCTTTCATCAATAGCGTGGACCTACGTGGTTTAAAGCGGTGGCAACTTTTATACAAATCCTGTAATTAAACGGAAACGGTAGCCCTATAAGTTTATGGTTAAGCATTACTTCGGGTTTAGTATTCTCATAATTAACCCCCGAATTTCTGGGTCGATCCATGGGCCTGAGATGCAACCGCGCTCAGCGGAAACCCTGCTACAACTGTTACAATGAGCTTTCTCATAAAAGATCAGAATTCCGGTCCTGTTAATCAAAGTGTGAACTGTCCTGCAGATTCGTGAATTTGTACCAACCTGTCGCTTCTCCATCTGGCAAAGGTCATTATTTTCTGCCATGTGGTGAATTGTCTCACAGTTCTTGATGTAACCGAAACCACACATTTACATACTGATATGCGTCCATTCACCGTGAACACAAGCGACAATTTAAAGCATTTATCATGAGTTAAAGTGAAAATTCACCCAAAGCATAGAGGAGTGAATAGGCACATTTGACTGACCAAATTAAAGGGGTAAATTGATGACATTACCAACATCTAAAGGGCAATACAATGGCAGCATTGCCCTCTCTTTTGATTGTCTCTTTTCAATAGATCTGTATGAAGATGACATCACTTCGTTACAATGAATTCATGATAAATTCGCTACAATTCGCAAATGTTATTTTCCATCTCCACAAAGCTCTCGGTTTAAATATTAACAATTGACTTTGCTATAGTATGGTAAAACTGACGCGTAGTGCAGGGGTCCCCAACCTTTCCTTTATCGTGGACCGTTTCCCAGCAAAGGTCTGACAGACTGGAAGGTGCATGTGCGCAGTTCATACGCGTTATCGGCTACATAATGGTGACCTGCTTCCAGTGCAAACATCCCCACCATGCGGTGTGGTACCTGGTACGCGAGGTGTGAACATACGGAACTCTATGCATCATTTTGTATGTGTGTGCACAGGTACTTTTACTACTGACTAAGCGGGGGAGTGGGTGTGACGGTGCGAATGAGACTAGGTGAACTGCTCCGAATTCACCTGTTTGACTTTGCAACTTCAGACTGGCGAATTGGGAGGTTGATGGCAGGACTGCAGTGTTGCGTAAACGCAACCCATTCAATGGTGACAATGGTGACTGTGACTAAGGGGGTAATTCAGGAAAGTGCGAACTCACCTTACGAATGCTTTAAAGGTACTTTGGCTCACCTCGCGACCACTCGAGTTGCCTCGCCGAAGTACCTATAAAGCGTTCGCTGATCTCCGCGTGCAGCAGAGCAGGGAACGTGTACCTGTCTTGGCGAGCTGATGCGAAGCATCACAAGGTGAGTTCGCACTTTACTGAATAACCCCCTTAAGTGTCAACATGACTTAGCGACAAGGTGACATAGAAATAGAATATACACAGAATATAGTTAGTGGGATATGGTGAGACTGACGTCATTGCCCTTCACTTGTCAAATTCACCTCACTCCGCATGACTTCTCAACTTCTCATCCTACTTCTATCCGACTGACTATGCCACACTATGCATCTGACATCAATTGCTGCTGTCTGCCTGTTCAGCAAGCATATTTACCACTTAGACAATAGTGAGAGGTGAATTTGTAGTCAAATTGTAGCTAAGTGAATTTGACCGGTGATTTTGCACTGTAGTCAATTTGACTCTAAGGTTATTCACTAAGGTGCGATTCCCATAGCTACAATTTCCCCATTGTAATGTCGCAACAATTTTGTAATGTTAAGATTACGACCATTTTCCCATAATAAAGTCGTGACTGTGACAATATTTTTCATTATAAAGACGCGACTGTGACAGTAGCAGCCTATTGCAACTGTCTGTATCTGGTGAATTTGCACCTATATGCAACAATTTGGACTTTAGTCATTAACCCCCTAATTCTTGGACATATTCCTGTTGCTAATTGCCTGCCTATTACCCCTTAGGGAATTATTCATCATTGAGAATTCGACTGTTGAAGTGAATTTGTGTCACTTCGGGTCACTACTCTCCAATAGTCACTAATTCTCTACTGCTTATTCCCATAACGAAGAACTGGACAGAATCAGATGCAGTCCGGTGCATGCGCGTGAGAAGTGGTCCGTAAGCCCATGACAGTCGTAAGAGTCCATTTGGTTACAATCATTCTGTTCCAGCACTGCGATCCTCTTCATGCCTCCTCCACCACACTGGTGTTTTTTTTCCTTCTGCGCAATCATACTGATTCTGTGCGTTCATACTGATTCTGCGCTTGCTCATTCAGCCATGTTGAAGATGAAGCAGGAAGTAAAGAGAATCACTGTGCCAAATCAGTAGAAATCAGTAGAAAAGAAGACTGATGAAATTTTGTTCCAGCATTCTACGCTGGAGTGAATGAAATAATCGGTAATTAGCCTTCCCCAATAAGAATCACCTTAGTCCTTACAAGCATAAATTCTTCTTTAAGAAAAGCTGTGGATAAATTCAGGAACAAGAATACCCGCTTGGGTGTTTAAAACTGGCAAGGAATGGAGCTGAGATTATTCGGGGAAAAACAAACCTGCTGGAAGAGTGTCACGAGTCTAGGTATCTATTTGCCACAAATTTGCATTTCAGGCTTGTGACCACTGCAGACAAAATACAGATAAGATGACAGAATGTCACCAAACATATCAAGAGGAGCGGAAATAAACTTGCTAACACTGCAGATCATGGCAGTGCCGCAGTGTAAACCTGCAGATGGCTAAGACATTTTTAAAGGGCACTGTACTAAGTTAAATGACCAATACCCCCAGAAAAATAAATATTACCCAGATGGAATTGAAGGGCAGTTAATCAGCATACAAGTTAAATTCATATTTTTTAATTGCTTTTACTTTAATTGATAGCAGCCATGTTTGTGTTGGTTAAACACACCCCCTACCAGTTCCATTGGTTTATGTGGAGCAGTAGATAATATGTGTTCATGGAGTGCTCTTGAAAGCCCAATTTTAAAGTGAAACACCATGCTTTCCAGACACCATTCCTAATTTTTGTAAGTGCATACTGAAAAATATAGTCATTGTAAAGGCAATCAGGACATTTTCAATTAATGGTGTTAATGTTCTTTTAATTAGTTCTGACCCGCTGACTGCTGAAAGGTTCACTATACTGTGGGACAATTTCATTGCAGATTCTATATACAAAATGATAAAGTCAGAATGAGGGATTAGAAGTTTATATGATTGCTTAAAGGGCAACTAACCCATAATGATCAATGTTCCATTATGCCACAGAAGATATAAAATAGATTCTCATGACACTTGAGTTGGTTAATCCCATGATCCAAGGAAATCCCATTCTCAGCCCTTTGCTAGATTATAATCTGCAACACTGGTCAGAATTCTTATATATATATACACAGTATATATATATATATATATATATACTGTATATATATATATATATATATATATATACACACACACACACACTCGGTACTGTGCCACCTAATGGTGACATGTGAACACAAAGCACATCACCATCATTCGGCCACCAGTGGGCATTGGGTCGCCCACCCTCTCTCCCACTGGTCCGTCAAACCTTTTCTGGATTGGGGAGCTGGAAAATGAGTCCCTGATCCAGAAAAGGTTGGGGACCGCTGGTCTACAGTGATACAACACAATTTCTCAGTAACAAACTATTTCTGCAATGAACATTAAAACCTTGCAAACTACATTATTGTTTATTCCATAGACTACAAGGCCTCCTACATGGAGAATAATACAGACATACTGTTGTTAAATAGGATTAAAAGTTGAAAGCAATACACTGGATTATGCCACCATGACACATGCACTTGCATACATGTTATTTGGCAGATTTAACATAGTATCTCTCTGACAGGGCCAATCAGGTACAGACGTCTAGCAACCCACAGCAACCAATCTGCAGTCAACATTCATGGTAGCGGAGAGCTAGAATTGTGACATTTAACAACAACCTATATAAAATTTGGCAGCATGCCAATAAAAACAGATGTGTTGTGAGTAATAAATAAGAGGATTAGCATTCCCACAGCTGTGGGAACAGATACTGTGATAAAATTAACATATACATGGGATAAATACAAGGCAAAGAAGATAAAACCACTGCTTTTCCACTGACATCAAAGTCTGAGGGACTTATCTATGTAAAGAATTTGTCACATCCCAACCTTTCCGTTAATCGACAAACCCTGCAATGTGGCGAATCTACTTCCATTTTGGAGACTGTGACAGCCTCGGACGAGCTCTTTGAATTACTTTGCGCTGCCGTGCATGTAAAATTCAGCGAATCGTCTGTCTGTCAGAGCAAAATTTGCCCAGATGTAAAGGGGCATATTTCTAAAAGTCGAATTGGTGGAAAAGAGGGAAAAAATTCATTTTCCCTGCTATTTTCTCTATTCGACCATTCTGACACGATCTTAAAAAAGTAGCGCTATTTTTTTACCAAAAAGAAACTACCATTAAATGATTAAAAACACTTTAAATTGCAATTAACATCTAAGCAAAATCAAACCCCTAATACCAGTGATGCCCAACCTTTTTTTGCCTGGGGGCCATATAAACTTGCGACAAGCGTGTCATTGGCCGCTAAAAATCACGAGAAATTTTTAAAGTACAACTGCGACAATTTTCCATAGTAAAGTCGCGACAATATTCTCATTATAAAGATGTGACTGTGTTTAGCTGGCAAATTCACACTTATATGTAACAATTCAGACCACAGGCCGAATAGCACCGCGTCACGAGCCGGATATGGTCCGCGGGCCATAGGTTGGGCATCACTGTCCAAAACCAAAAACCAATTAAACAAATAAACAATTTTAAAAAAAGCCCTAAACCACAAACTAATGTCTAAAACAATTAATCAGTTTCCAAAACAATTAAACAATTACCTAAAATCAAGCCTAATTAAAAAACTAGGTTGAGAACTGCTGCTGTAGGGGGATTTAGGGTCTATTGTCTAAACCCCTATAACTACTTTGTAATAATAACAGGGTAACCGCGGGCGGTATTTTCAGACATTAAAAAAAAAGTTGTTATTGTACACATAGAATTGAAGAATTACAGTATTAGCGCATTACAGCAGACTTTGCAGAATTTTTCTCATTGGACTATTTCAGCTCATTTTTAGCAGATTTCTATAGCATTCCGCCTGTTGATGAATAAACCCCCTATGCATTTTACACTTTGCTAGTAAATTGTTAAGGAGGGCTCTTCCTCATCCATCTATAAGCTAAAGGGTAAAGAAGAAAATCTTCTTCTAAATGTTGAAAAAGAACTACAAAATTCAATGTTGGGATTAGTAGTCAAACTCATTACTTGGACCATTTTAAAGCAGGACTTGAAACGAGCAGCAGTTGATGCATAAAAATGCTAAATAAAGCAGTTCTGTAAAACATGGGCTAAATTTGTTTGCATTTGGTTGTAGTTATTGCTGCTAATAGTTAATGCATCCATAAAAATGCCATAAGATGGTACATATAGTTTAGAAAAGATATTATATCTACCAACTATCCAGCAGGTCATAGATAAAGGAGCTCTCTTTTTATAGTAGTCTACTTTCCGCTACAGAAATACCATCATGATTTTAAGGGACGACATCGTTGTTGAAAATTCTTCAGTATTACCCTGTACGTGTGTCATGGGTCAAAGATCTTGTTACAATTGTAAAATTCTGTTTTTATCAATATAAATTATGGAGTTTTTGGACATTCAGTAGGTCATCCAAATCTGCTTTTGAAAAAAATTTATGTTAAAGGTACTGTCATTTGACAAACAATGGGAGTAAGAGGTAGTAGAGGATTGCTTCTGTTTGGGAGAGTTAAGTTATCATTACGTTTTATTATCATATAACATTATTTAAGATTTCAAGATTGTCTAATGGAGGTATTACAAAAAACCTCCATGGGATATTTACAATCTAGGAGAAGTCTTATTAGGTGTGACTATGATAGTAATAGACAAAGTATGTGTTATTGTATGATATATATGTATGTATATATGTATGTATATATATATATATATACATATATATATATATATATATATATATATATATATATATATATATATATATATATATATATAGGCCATGTTTGGGGTGGTATTCATGGAGTGTTTAGTGACCCAGTGGTTCTTGATTAAGACAATTGCAATAGTTTTAGATTGATTAGAGAGGCAAACTGATTAGAAAATACTGATTTACAATAACAGTGGAAATTTAATTTAGAAACTGCATGCCTGATAAAGTGAGTCAATCTAATTCTGAGAGCTTTTGGGT
>WMED01025026.1:0-11106 GCA_019650415.1 Pipa parva | reverse complement strand
CTAAACAGCGCTTAGTCATAGATGATGACTGTCTATCATATATCATATCATCTATGACTAAGCGCTGTTTAGCAGGAAATCTTTTGCTGTACCAGATTTTACATTTTTACACTAAAGGAGCAAGCTTTACAGTCCTTAGAGTGCTGATATCTATTTCATTTGGATTTGAGATGTTATGAAAGTATGGAAGTCTTATCGAGCACCCTACTGAACTGAAAGACACCAGTGCAATCAAGGGTTAAAGTGAACTTTTAAGGCATCAGGCTTGAGACAGCGCTTTTTCTTTCTATGTTCTAGTTTTGATGTGTTGCATTGTTTAAATATAGCAGTAAATATAGCACAGAAATTAGCTACACTTGAACATCTTCTGTATCTTCAATTCATTATATACAAGAGAATTTTTACTTTGTTTTTGATGGTAAAGAGACAAGAAGCTACCAATGTGGCTAAAAATTAACATATTACAAATAGCGGGCTTATTTCATCAAAACTTGGCCACTGAGGGGCATGGGGAAATAGTTTAATAACATTCAGGAGTCATAGACACTAAATAAAAAAGGCAATTAATGACTATTAAAATGATGACATATCTAGCTCCCTTTCTGTAGGAGTTGGTGCAGTAATCTGTAATCTTAGTCACCATTTCCAGTTCTTTCAGTGAACTTGGGCAGAATATTCAGAAATCAGCAGAAATATGTTTTTTTTTTTTTTTATTGATCTACCCCACCTTACTAAGATACACACACAATGAAGCCTTGGACTAATGGACTTGCACTATCTGCTCTTACAGAGAGGAAGGGGCACAGAAGAGAACTAAATCACAAACTGAATCACAAATCAGTTTTCTGACTATGGTAGATTTTCGATCAGACACGGCTACCTACCCTTGCAATCACCAAGTAACATCATATGGATATGTTTTATGGCAAGGTGCCAATAAACTGAATAATGTTGTAAAAATTGATTACTGTGTGTAATAACAAAATTATGTTTTATGGTACAAAGACAATTCAAAGCCTTATTTTCCTCAGCCAGTATCCTAATAGCAAATTACCTTAGCTAGTTCTTAATTAATCATTTTTTAACACTAAAATAATTATAAGAGAAGCTGATGCAAAAACATTTATTTATTAAACTCGGAAAGACTTGAGGGGGTTATTCACTAAAGTTCAAATTGTTGCGTATAGGTGCGAATTCACCAGATAAAGACAGTCGCAATAGGCTGCTACTGTCGCAGTCGTGTCTTTATAATGAGAATATTGTCACAGTTGCGACTTTATTATGGGAGAATTGTCGTAATCTTGACATAAAAAATTGTCACGACTTTACAATGGGGAAATTGTAGCAGATTTACTATGGGAATCCGCTGTTTGCTAATTCGACAGTGAAATTCGCACCTTAGTGAATAACCCAGTCTGTATGTGGGTCACATGGACTGTAGCATATAAACAGTTCATTTACAGGTTCAAAAATGACCAAAATAAATCAACCTTATAAAAATAACTCAAAATTCTTATTGTTCTTTTGGAAAATGAGGAATATTTTGTGTGTTAGACCAGCAAGAAACTCATAATTTCATACAAAGGTGTCCGTTACTCTCCTGGAAAAAAAGGGCAAAGATAAAATAAGCAGAATATAAAATAGTAATTATTAAAAAAAAGCAGCAATAATTGGTTATATCTGGAATAGTGTATAATGGGGTAGATGAGTCTAAATCAAAGGAATTTCTATCAAAGTGAAGAACTTGTGTGAGATGTAAACCAAATAAAATGACATTGGATGAGTGCTCGGTGTCTTTTGGTGGATGAATTGTGACAGTATGGTGCTGCTTTCCTGCTAGCAAGTTTGAAAATGTATGTATAAACCCATGCACTCATAGAACTCTACATTTATTTTTTACTGAGATATTCCAGAATGTCACTTTAGGAACACTTCAAACAATTTTATACATTTCTATTAATTAACTTTCATAAAATTCAAAACAAACTATTTTTTTTGTATCAGTCAATTACTAACCAACCTGTACTGTTTCCTGGTGTCATAACCAACTGCGTTTGATTCCCATATTTTCGTTGCAAGAACTCGTACTGTGTTTAGGAACAGGATGAAATTTAGCTGCAATAAAAAAAGAAAGAGAAATGTCGCTTCATTTCATTCCTTTAAAATATTGTTTTCATTAGTTTTTTTTAAGATATTTTGTGCAAGAGAGTTTCTTTCATTAGGCACAACTGTTTTTCTTTATTATAGGTAGGACAGCACATTCCCCTTCTTTAAAAGAAAGGAAGCAGCATCCAGTGATCACATAATGACCTTGTAATGACTTTTTGTTTAAAACCTACATATTGTGTATATTGTGTGTTGTGTTGAATAAGAAAAAGTGCACTTAGAAATAACAGTTTAGTTATCTACAATTATTTGTCTCCCTAACTGGAACTATTAAATGCAAATTTGGGGGGTATTTACTAAACTCTTTCACCACAATTTGATCGGTTTTGACGTTTTTTGCCTGTTTACCACAGTTTTTCAGCCATGTTTTCGTTTTCCCTTAATTTATATTAATATCATCAATATCGATAAATATTGACGCGTTACTACCACTACAGTTTACATCACTGACAACGGAGCCCTTTTTTGATCAATATCGAAATCGAGGAACAATTTTAGTGCCCCGTCTCCATAGGGAATGATGGGTTTTCCCCACCCTAACAGAGGCAAATACATTTCATGTTCCCGTCTATTCTGATTCCATTAAAGTTTCTTGTTCTTTGAAAATGTCTGTTCCTGGATTCCTGTCACAGAACTGTCCAGTCCAGTCCTAGCTTTCATTTGTTGCACCCAGAGAAGGATATTGAGTGACTGTTCCTATTGCATCTGTACATTTGAGGTATTATCATCACTGCACAGAACTATATATTGTATTTTAACTGTGGTTTATACTTCACACCTAAATGAACAAGCAATTAGCATTTCAAATTGTCAGATAGCTCCACATGTTGAAAATGGTTTAGAATTCTTAACATGTGTAAAATGAATATAAATGCTATTGTACTTTACCAGTTTTATATAAATATGTGACTTTTTAGGTTTTTTTTTTTCCTTACCATGCCTGACAAAGAGCCATCAGCAGTTTCAAAAGCATGTAATTTCAATCTACTCAGACAGCCAAATAAAGGTATTACTGCGTCTCTGCTTATTTCAAAGCTTAACACAGTGTAACACTGTGCCAATATATGTCACAGTTTGTGAAAATCAAAATAAACTCAATCTATGATGTCAGAAATACCCATTCAGAATTTTAAAGCCATGTGTGTCTTGGATGTCATATTACTGCACAAGCACTAGAGTCTAAGGGGGGGGGGGGTCATTCATTAAAGTGCGAATTCACCTAGTATAGTGACCTCATATCTGTTCGCATCACTATGATCAGGAAGATGTGAATTCACTTTTTCTTATTTATGAAGCAGCGGACAGCGACAGACGTGGTCGCATACATTGTGCGGTGTAGTCAGTTGCACAATGCTAAGATGAGAAGTCATGCGTAATGAGGCGAGTTCCTCCAATTAAGGGCAGTGACGTCAGTCTCATCATATGCTAATTTAATCATTGACTAATTTAGTTGCAGTCACCATTGCTAATTTGGAATGAATAGTCACCTTACACAACACTGGAGCCCTGCCATCAATCCCTCAATTCACCACTCTGATGTGGCGAAGGCAAACAGGTGAATTCGGAGCAGTACGTCTTGAAGAATCTGCTCTTTTGACAGACTCTGTCACATGCTGAATATTCTAATTACCTGTACATGCACATGCAAATTGATGCAAAGAGCTCCGTAAGTCCATCACTGGCGTAAGCATCAGAATTGATCGTGAATTCGTCACATCGCAGAGTTTGTTGAATAAGCCGAGTTGGAGAAGTCGCAAAAGGATGCGAATATAGGCATTTACCTGGCTGTTCACTAATAAATAACCCCCTAAGGGGGTAATTCAGGAAAGATCAAAGTTACCTTGCGATGCTTCTCATCAGTTCGCCGAGACGGGTACGCGCTCCCTGGTCTCCTGCAAGCGGAGATTAGCGAACGCTTTAAAGGTACTTCAGCTCAGCGAGGTGCCTCGAGTGGTCGCGAGGTGAGCTGAAGTACCTTTAAAGCGTTCCCTGATCTCCGCTTGCAGGAGACCAGGGAGCGCGTACCCGTCTCGGCAAACTTATGAGAAGCATCGCAAGGTAACTTCGCTTTTTCCTGAATTACCCCCTAAGCATTGTATAAGAGCCAAAATAACAAACACTTCCCTACCTCATCTGTTGGTTGAGACACTTAATGAAAAGACAATATTAATAAAACATATTCAAATTTCTAGCTGTCTCCTGGCAATCTCCTGGTGGATGGCTAAGCAGCAGCTCAAATGAAATCTCATTAATACGGAATTATCTTTCCACCCAAACCAGGACCCGCTCCTACCTTTTCCATTATAGTTGTACATTGTCTTGGGGTGACTTTTGACTCTGCTCTTTCCTTCTCTAAACACATCTCTACCACTGCTAAAACCTGTCGCTTTTTCCTTTGCAACATTGCCAAGATCCACCCCTTTCTCTCTCACTCCACTGCTAACACCCTCATGCATGCTCTCGTCCTATCCTACTTGGTCTACTGCAATGTTCTTCTATCCCGCCTTCCAGCTTCCCACCTCTTCCCATTCTAGTCTATTCTAAATTTTGCTGCCATAATTCACTCCCTCTCTCCCCAGAAGGGACAGCCTTTCTCCAAATCTATCTCTACTCCCCATAAGCAAACCTCCCTACATTTCCTCACTTGTAAGCCTGTACATTCCTTGATATCAACTGCACTCCTCCTAAAGCTACCAGCTTTGCATGCCATATCATTTAGAATGTTACCCTTTTCACTTTTAAGGCACTTCACTCAACTGACTCACCCTACATT
This sequence comes from Pipa parva, assembly GCA_019650415.1. Classification (NCBI taxonomy): domain Eukaryota; kingdom Metazoa; phylum Chordata; class Amphibia; order Anura; family Pipidae; genus Pipa; species Pipa parva. The sequence continues at coordinate 6,167 of WMED01025026.1, read as the reverse complement.
TCCTCACTTGTAATCCTGTACATCCCTGTACCCCTCCCAAAGCAACCAGCTTTGCATGCCATACACCAGTACTACCCTTTCTCATCTTAAACCCTTTTCTTTTCTGCCCACCCACATCTGGAATTCTATACCCTTTTATCTTAGCCAAAAATATTTAGCCTTTAAAACAAAACTGAAGTCCTACCTTTTGGAGCACTAGCACTGATATTTAGCACTGATTTCTATGTGTTTAATTTATTTAATCCTTAATTAGCTATTCATGCTTAATATTTGTGTTTATGTGTTTCAACACATTGTTGCAGCTCTTATTACCCTTCTATCTGTGTACGTACATCTTCCTCCCATTTCGAATGTAAGCTCTATGGGGAAGGGATCTCCAACCTCTTGTGTCAACCACAGCCTAACACTTAAACTGAAATATCCTTGTGATATTATTATACTTGTGTTGTACAATGCACTTTTCCCATGTCTGCATTATATTTGTATGGCTGAATTGTACAGCACTGTGTAAATTTGTGTCACTTTATAAATAAAATTATACGTATATACATACAATAACACATATTCTTAGTGTGAAGGAATGCCAACCTATTACCTACATCAGAAACCATTTATTTATACCTATCTAAGATATCTATCTATGAATATAATCTGCACACATAAAAAAATATCTCTGTTGCAGCTTTCATATATGCCTCAGGAAAGAATACAAACATTAAACTTGCATTCAGAATATATAAGTGAGTGGAAAAACAAATGTTTACTCCATGTATTGTCAAAGACGAAGCTCATTCAGTGTATTTAATAAGGTTACATATAAACATTCCTTTAGCTAAGAATTGCCTGTGTATTACCCTACAATATATTTCACTGATTTCAAACAAATGCCTTAGGTACTAGATATGCAGCCAGTATTTTTTAATTAAAAGGTTCTAGCCTGACAGCAAAAAATGATTCTTTGTTTAACTACAGTATTCTAGTAAAATACAAGCTGAAAATATGTGAATATAACAGGTCCAAAGTATAAAGAATTATGGAATCTATAAACAAACAGTAGAGGACAACTTAAATATTAGGTTTTACAGAATTGCATTGTCTCTGGAAAGGGTGTATTTAGATTGCAATTTCTTTAAGCACTACACCTTAAAAAACATTCATAAAAAATTGTAAATCTTGACAACTGTATTAAAGCCTACCATTCAAACAATCATATAATCTATTTACAATAATCTTGGTATTTTGTAGTCAGATGAATATACAGCCAGATGAAACAATTCATGCAAGGAAATATTTACCTTTTTACTCCCTCAAAAAACCTTTAAATGACATCTATTATCATGGAGCAACTATGTATGTCAAGAGTGATTTCAAAGAAGTCATTAATATGAATGCAAAATAACACATCTGCTTTATTTCATAATGAACATTAGCCATTAAAAACCTTTTAATTAATTATTAATTTAAATGAATCATTACACAGCATTCATCAGTTAAATAACCCTCCAAGGTACCGAGTTGATATCCTTTGAAGATACTAATTACTGCAGAGTTTTCACATTTCATTGAATGAAGTTTGGTATGTTAAGTGGAAGAAAAAAATATAAACGAGTGATCATTTTTAATAAAATAATAATGGTGCTGTCTTTGTACAGTAAATCACCTTGGATGACATTTTCCATATGCTCTTAGTGCAATTCCCCTAAATAATCAAATTTGATGTGCTACAATTCATTGCATACAAAATTGGCTATTCGTAAAAGGGTGTAACATTGGTAAAGTTCATTGAAGAGAATCAAATAGCCACAAACTATACCACAATACAAAGCAGAGTGTTTCATGTCTACAATGTCCAATCCAAAACCATCAACAACATTGTGCATTACCTGGCAAATGGCATTATTTATATCTGGCAAATGTCATATAGTAGGTCAGATTTCCCTGCATCCCATAGAAGTAAGAATGTTTAAAAAAATATATAATTTGTATTAGTATAAACAGGGCTGCTGACACTAAATCTTATTCTAATTAACATAATTTGAAGCATATTCACTAAGACTAATTTGACCATATCAATTGGATTCACTCCATTCTGCTGTACTTTTCAGTTCCCCTGACTTACAAAGGGCCGATAATAAAGTTCCCCCATCAAAATAAATCATTGTGGATAAATGTCACAATGTTTTCCTATGAGGGTCCCTTCCATTACAGACCAATACAGATATCAATGTGTATTTTCGATTGGGAAAATATTTTCCACTTTGGCTAAATGACAGAACGAACTCCATAGGGAATCAAGGGATATTTGCTAGTCCTTTGGTGGATAAAATTGTTTTTGAACAGCTTAGTAAATAGGAGAAAACAGCGATATCATTAAAAATAGGCTGTTTCTTATGAGTTGACTAGTCAAAAACTTTTGACTTTAGTAAATGTCCCCCAATTTAAGTTGGGAAATAGTTTATTTTCATTAGAGGAGGAAAATTGACTTCTGCATCATGATTTTTTGGCCTGGATTACCATTGCAGCATTGGATGGACTTAGGTTCAAAATATTAATCAGGTCAAAGATAAATGATTTGGGTCATTAAATAAATGTTTGTGGTTCTTTTACAGCAATTACATTTTGTTTAATATTATTTTTTTCTAATATCTACTGCATAGTAGTATTATGGCAACTCACCCCTATGGCAGCTAATATTGGAGCTTGATATATCCATTTGATGTCTCCAGCACTAAGTTCCCAACATCTGAAAGATAAATCCAATACAACATTTAGATCATTCAAATATTGTGTTATCTATCCCCACTGTTCTTCAAATATTTTTTAACTTATGCTAGATGTAGACAATTAATATTTTCTAATCAGTGTATACCTATAAACTAATGTAAGTCATTAAAAATAACACACAGCACTACCCTTTAACTGGATTACTAATCAACATGATATAATGTTTTGGGACATTTGTTATACAATGTAATTTATTAAACATGTAATGGGCGAAATTTACTAAACTCGGAAAGACCACTCTCAGACTTTCAGAGTTTACCGAGCGAAATCTCGCATTGTTGTTGTCAGATTTTTTTTATTTTTTGAGACTGAGTTTTTCTATCTTGATTTTCCTAATTTTTTTGGATGGCAAGGTAGTCATACTACTAATGTAAAGTATGGCTATCTTACCATGGAAAAAAATGTAAAAAATTGAGATTGAAAAACTCGATTGCGAAAATTCGAAAAAAATCTTGCGAGAACAATTTCATGGAGCCATATTTTTTTTTCACACTAGCGTATTATGCGCTGAGCATAATACGCTAGTGGGAACCTAGCCTTAAGGGTGGAGGTTCCAGTGACTATATGTGAATTCATTTACTAAATAAAATCATTCATTTCACGTTCTTTTCATGACATCAAGCAGCTCAGTGTTCTAAATAGACAAAACAATCTGGCCCATAGAAAGGAATGACTGGGGTTTCTGTTCCTTTATACATTACAGTTTGTACAGAAAGATGGAGTGATAAAATATCAAACTGATTTCCAGATAATGCAACATATATATTTTTTTCTTTTAATATTATTTCAGTAGAGTTAAATTATTCTTTAGTAGCTATTAATTAATTAGAACCATTTCTATTTTTTTTTTTTTTAATTTGATTCACATTCATTTTCTTACAACTTATCCAATTTGGCCTCTTTCTCCCCTATTATAAGTATTTATTATTTAATTCATTGCAAGAAAGGTAGGCGCTTTGATTGTTGTCACCTCTTGCAGAACTAATTAAGGAGATGCCATTTTTCTTTTCCTTTTATACCTAGTTCACATTAAAAAAAAAGAAATTGACAATTGTAAGTAGTGAAATTTCAAATCTAACCCTTTTCATGTTATAATGAAGTTTCCATACAAATCTAATTTAAAAAATACAGACCCAGTAGCGGCCCAAAACTGTCACTGTATTTAAAATCCATTCTCATTGCTCAAGTGTTCATTTCCATTACATGTGCAATGCTAAATCCTTTTGCATTACCCTAATGCTCTTTTAGATATCTGTTTTTGTATCAAATACCTCTGGGCTGTCCACACAAATTATACTGATGATATGAATGAAGGATGAATAAATCCTAAAATATTATAAAAGATGCTGTTAGTAAAAGGATCTTAATATTGGTGCTTCTAAACCAAAATAGTCCAATAGTAGATAATGTAGTCCCTTGTGTAACTTATTAGGATATTTATGGCAAAATTTATTAAACTTGGAAAAGCCATTTGTGCTTTTCTGAGTTTAATAACTCGGGAGAAGGCTTTGATGTTTCTCGTGGTAAGTAACACGAGATTTGCTTTGTGCGATACTTGCCGTGACAAACTTTTTAAATTAAATATATCCATGGAAAGGTAGCTATATTGTATGGCTACCCTTTCCATGGAGATATTTAATTAAAAAAAAAAAAGCTTCTCACGGCAAGTATCGCATGAAGCAAATCTCGTGATACTTACTAGGAGAAACTTCAAAGCCTTCTCCCGATTAAACTCGGAAAAGCCGAGTTTAATACATTTCACCCTTTTAAATGTCACCAAGAAATTCTACAGACATATAAAAGGACAAGAATAAATGGATCTTAAGTTACTGTTCTGAAAAGTAAACTACATATTGATTTGGAGATCATACAATGAATCTCACTGAAGGAAAACTGCACTATCGACTTTTGTGCGCTGTGGAGGACCTGCAGTAAATAAAACCATCCTACACTTCCTGGTTACTGTGCAAATTACATTTATATATTCAGTGAAGTTGATTCTTATCAGATATGCTTGACTTTTTACATGTTGTTTATACAGTGTCAATTGAATATATGCTGTTGGGCTATCTTTGAGGACAGCAAAATTATTATTTCAGGAAGTGAGCACTGAGAATGTATTGGCGCCTCGCTGTGTTTGTTTTGTACATACCATTCATTGTGGGTTTAAGTGCTTAGGAAATAAAGAGGAATAATCTTTTCTGACTGACATATGAACAATGACTAGGAGATTATTACACCAAAGTACTGTTAAAGGATGTAAGTACATAAAAAAAACTAACGAGCAAATACATAATGTATCAAATGAAACATAATAGGTCAGAGCATCTATAATAATGTAACCAGTCAAATTGTCTGTGACGCTCAATGGCAGCTGGGTACCCCCACCCAGATCTTAACCAACAGATATAAATAAAGTAGACTTCCAGGCTATGATTGCTATGTAAACAACGTGTTCTTTATTGTGGAATGCGTGTTGTGAAGATACCACAATAAAGATCACATTATACACATTGCAATCACAGCCTGCATGCCTACTTTAACTTTATTTTTAAAGTACTCACAGTGATTCTGATAAAACCAGTTATTTTGGAAGGTTTTTTTTTTTTTTTTTTAATTTCTACTATAGGGCTAGTCCCACTGTTTCTCTCTAGTGCCATAACCAGATTTCAGGCTGTCAGAAGGGGAGGTGCCACAGTGAAGTGGTCAGTGTAGCTCCTCCAATCATTACCCTAAACTGACAATCTATAAGATCTAATAGCCACAAGTGAAACTTCCATGTGTCACTTCACAGGCAATCCAAAGGGAAATGTATGGTGATTATCTTTAAAACTGTTTTTAAAATTTGATTACTACCTCTTTTCCATAACTTCTAAATTAAAGAACCTGAAAGGTCCACTTTAAAGGAAAGACCTTCTAAGACACAATCTTGTCTTAGAAAAAAACAAAAACAAAAACAAAAACTTCAATAGGAGTTCCCAAATAAGACAACATTTATCATACTGTAATATAAGTGTAAGTGATAACTGAGTAGGCTTAAGCATACATTTAATATCTTCTGAAACGTGTCAGAATTATGTAAGCACCCTCACAAATCACAATGAATCAGAAAATTAGCAATAGTGACAAATATATAACAATGCTGGAAATTTCAGCAAATAAACTCAGTTGATTTTCCTGAATAAGTCCTGTGTGCCAGTCAATTAGCAAATCAGTCCTTAGAAGCTCCCCCTGCTTGCAATCCCCAGGAAACAACCTGCCCTGTTGTTTCAATCTTGTATGTAGAAGGATAGGATGCTGCAAAAAGAACCGTGGAGGGATGTGCTGGAGGAAAAATAGGAAAATTCCTAGCGTAATACAGTTTGATGTTATGAGTAATGCAC
>WMED01025025.1:0-11107 GCA_019650415.1 Pipa parva | reverse complement strand
ACATAATAATAATCCTGTGCATTATGTAATGTGAGGTTTGGATTCTTTTGTTAGGTCACTTGATTTAGCAAATAAATGTAGCTTGAGTCTGTAGGAGGTCATTTTCCTTTACTAAATGAGCTTGAACCAATGACTAGTGCTAATCCTAACAACTAAATGATTAAAAGAAAACATGTTGTTAAATAGAAAGGAATGCTAAGAATTCCAAGCACATATTTGAAAGACCAGAAGAAAATACCATTTTATAATTACACTTATTTTATTAAAGGGCCACTAGCACCAGAAAAAGAAAACTATCATTTGGTTAGCATGGCAGTTAATCCTATGCAGTACTTGTGAAAATGTCATATTGGAAGTTAAATTCCTGATTTTTTTATTGATTGTTTTGTGTTATTCTTCTCAATGTTAGTTTTAGACATCTTTCATAAATTTTAGGGCATGTCATAAATATGTCTTCTTTTCTTCCACAGAAAACAATAGGCAGTTTGTTTACACAACAGAAAAAAAAGATGGCAGCAGTCATGACCAAGGAAAAACTAGCATAAAACAATGAGGAAAAACTGCGACTGCAGCTCTCTTCTACAACAGGGCTCATTATTAAAATACTTTGATACACATTACATACTGCACTAGATTCTCTGCAGCCCAAGGAAGAAGGGTTATATAGAGAATAAAGATGTCTGCCTCCAATGAAACCTTTACAGGCATTAGTGTTCAGTTGCTGTTGGGCTGGTGCACTTATGAGATGTTGTAATAAGCCCTATACATAAAGACATAAGGTATATCATTTTGAGCCTAAATTTTTCTGAGGGTTTAGTTGCCCTTTATATGTTTTTGAATACTTATCTAAAAATGTAAGCATATACACTGTTTTATAGCAGAAAAAAATATATCCTTTTTAAGGCCAGGGTCACACTGGCAATTTTGTTGCTGAGCTAGAAAAAAAAGCCTAAAGTTATGACTGGTTTGGCTGCAAGGGTACAATAAATGTATGCATAGCTGTTTACATGTATATAATGCCTTTTACATGTCATTAATGCTTTCTGGACAGTACAGAATACAGATACAATCAAAACGACTGATCTTACAGACACATTTAGTTCAACAAAGGCAAATAGCAACGCACTCCAATAATAAGGAAGATTGAATATTTAACATCCATAATATGCAGCACCCGTATTTTTCTATTAAATGCAAAGTACAAATAAAATGCATCTTAATCCAATAAAACATTTTCATAAAAATTATAGGAAACACCCAAAAGGAACACTAAAGCACAGTTTAGCCATTCTTCTACAACTTCAAGCTCAGTGGTGGACCATGACTCCTTGGGGTACCTATGTTTGGACATTGCAATTGAAACAGAGCAGGTTTCAGTTTGGGTTCCCGAGCAGCAGTTCCACTCTTGATACTACCGGTATAAATTTAGCCCAGAACCAAGACGCAGAAGCAGAATTCCATCCTTTTACCTGACAAATTATGACCCAGCCTAATGACACCGCTTGCATTTCACAAAGTGGGCATGCAAGTGTCATGCTCACATGAACCTAACCCAAGATGTCACCACTAGACACCACATCTACCACATTGGTCTTATTCATATCAGGCCTCAGAGGCAAATAAAACAGATTTAAATAAATATTCCTTTCTCTCCCTGTATTCGTTCTGCGCCTTTAATAGTAGTATTAAGCATGACAGCACACACAATATTTATGTGGCAATGAAAATGTAACTTTGGCTGTGGCAACTGACAGCCACATCATATTTTGCAATTAAGTGAATGCTTAATACAGAATATTTTTGGAAAGATTAATAGGAGCTTATTCACGAATGCCATGAGTAAGTGCTAGGTGCACGAAACGCGTAGGCATTGCCTATCATTGGTTTTAAAATTTTGCTTTTAATTTGACCTATGTGGTTGCAATAAAAGAAATATTTTATTACACTTTTGGAGTGCCGGAGGTTCCATTTCTATTGTATTAAGCAGCAAGTCGTCTATTTGCTCCTGAGCACCCGAGACTCTACTGTGGAGGGGATTGGAGCGGTCAGGTACCTATTGCACATTATTCACGAAAGGCCAAATAGTTACGTAAAGGTGTGAATTCACATTTATTACCCACTTCCCCATATGAGCGTATTCAGCAAACTCTGAAATGTGACAAATTCGAGACTAATTTGACAGCTTTGCGGACCTACAGAGCACTTCGCACCACTTTACATGCTCATACACAGGAAATTTGCCAATTCATCAAGTATCGAGGTCTGTCACAGTAGCAAAATCATTGAGGTATATTGTCTTGCATTTAACAGTTTAAAGAGGCAAATTAGGGGGCTGAAGGCAGGGCTACTATGTCTGAATGAACACGCCACACTATGCAAGAGATGGCTACTGATGTCTTCAGTATGGGAATCCTCAGTAGAGAATAGGGGAGAATCAGAGCAAAGTCACCTAAAGTGATGAGAATTCATTTCGGCAGTTGAATTCTCACTTTGACAAATAAACCAATTATAAATGTCTTTAAAACAAATACTGTATTTCTCTTTTTACAAAGCTGTTGTAAAGCTTTCAGCCTTAACCATAAGTATAATTTTTTTTAAAGTAGAGAGAGTAGAAGATTTTTTTCGTTTTTTTTCACAAAAGAATGTGGTCTTTGCAGGTATGTATTGCATCACTGCAAAATGCTGTTTCCAGCAGCGTCAATAGGAATGCATACAAAGTGACTATACAAAGTACTTGACTTTTTGCTGAATAAAACCATTTGATCAGAATGCAGAATTCAGTAAACACATTTAACCAGACATGAGGAATGCTCATAAAATTCTGCTGGAATTAAAGAAGGCATGATGATGGGTAACAGATGTGGGAAAAGTAATGTGTTAGAGATGTTCCCTTGAAGAGCCATATTGAAAACCCTGACTGAAAATACTCTAAAATCTGCATGCTTTTTGCACTTTGTGATCTGGGGCAAGTTTTGCTCAAGGTTCTCAAATTTACTTCAAACCCATGAATATCAGGCAATAGGGATAATTCTATCCATTCAAATGTGGAACTAAAGTAACATCCCAAGAACCCTTTGTGTTTCAGTTGAAAAAAAGGAACAATTTTACTGTTCTTGCTTCTTTTGTAAAGTTATATACTGTATGTCTCAAGTATACCATTTGTTTCACGTGTGGGGCGAAATTTACTAAGGGCGGATTTAGTCCACCCGATCGCAATTTCTGACCGCACGTGCAGTATTCCGATCGATTTGCGATCGCACGATCGCAATTCTGATCGATTTGCGATCGCACCATCGGAATTGCGCTCGATTTGCGATCGCACGATCGCAAATCAATCGGAATACCACACGTGCGGTAAAAATACCGCATGCGGTCAGAAATTAACTTCGGGCGATCGTTTCCCTGTTAGTAAATTTCGCCCTAGGAGTGCACAGTATGCATTCTTCTACTTGTAAACTATAAGTTATCTCATCATCTCTAGCATGCTTCTAAAGATTTTGCCTGCAATCACCCAGTGATTCTTGCTACACCCTCCACAGAAGCTATCTTGCTCTCTCTTATAAATATTGGCGCTATAATAAAACAGGTCTCCCTGGCCTCTAGTACAAGGAAATATAATTGCTACCAGTCTGATTCACCTTGCACCTGATGAAGGGAGACACAGTCCCTAAAACGTTGTTTATTTTTGTGAGTATGGCACAATAAACCAATGTATTTATTATTTTAATTTGGAACATCCACTTTCTTTGATGTTTATTTGCTTGGGGATTTTGGGTGAACCCAACGAATGTTCTGTTTGGCTACAGACAAAGCTTCATTTTTATTTCCAGTCTGATGATGTCATTTCCCAGGGACAACCCAACCACTGACTGACAGATAGAATAACTTCAATAGCTTAAAATACTCAAAAACAGTTGGAGGAAGATGGAGCTGTACCCCTGTTCCCCTATGCTGGTAAACTTTTGAGAATATCTGCAAACTTCCAGGGGATGTTGGAATATAACTGCTTACTGCTAGCATCCCAATATGCAGGAATTGGGTAATCTGTGTTATTATTTATATAAAGAAGCTATGAAATTTATTGTCTGTAAATTAAATATTGTACATGCTAATAAAATTTGTAATTAGCTATATCATTATATCATTTTTGGATATAATACACGTAATATCACATTGGTTGTCTTAAAGCCATTATGGGGGTAATTCAGGAATGATCTAAGTACCCTTGCGAAGCTTCTCATCACTTTGCCGACACGGGTATGTGCTCACTGGTCTCCTGCACTCGGAGATCAGTAAACGCTTTAAAGGTACTTCAGCGAGGCGACTCGAGTGGAGACCTAATCACTACTAAAAGGGTCTAACAGCAATACTGGGCTTATAAAGTTAAATTATATACTATAGAGCGGATGGATATGGTGGAACCCTGAGCGGAGTTTATTATTGTAAAATCTCTAAAGGCAATTCATAGTACTAAAGGAAAATGGCTGTATTATTAATATAGAGCAGTGGTCGGCAAAGTGCGGCTCACGAGCCACATGCGGCTCTTTAGCCACCTTGTTGTGGCTCGGGCCGCACTGCCGAAGCCACACCCACGCCCCGCCCATGACCACCGACGGCTCTTCTGATTGGCTGTCAGTGGTCATGGGGTCGGGAGAGGGCACGCCTCCCTCCTCCGGTGGCTCAGAAGATGGTTATCGCCGCCGGAGGAGGGAGTGAAATGGCTCCCTCCTGAAAAAAGTTTGCCGACCCCTGATATAGAGTAACCCTTGCTGGTAAGAAATTTGGATCTGTTATTTTGTCCATATTAAAATTGAATGTGTATATCTTTGGGGGTTGGGCCTGAGAGACTATTTAGGTCTCTTCCACAGGAAGTTCAAGGCCTGGTGGGTAAGAGGAGGTCTAATGTTCAGGACTATGTGATAATACCTCCCTGCGATTACACCAACTCTTGGGTGCCAGGCCAGGAGGCCTAACTATTCCATTTAAGGACATTGTTTGAGGACTGATTTTGGGACTGATTGGGATCTTTGGAGTGAATAATGCTGTTTTTAATTGATGTGTGACCAGTTTATGGAAATGTACCATTTTGATGACAAGTAAAGTTACATGGTTCTGTGTGAAGAGTTCAAAGCTGCCTCTGTGGAGTTTATTTTTTTGCAAAGTCACGACAAGAGTCTGGGTTTTCAAGAGCAACATCACCTTAATAAGGTAAAAGAGGTAATCCTGCCCTATACGACACCAGGAACTTATAAATAATTTATTGTGAGTGACTTCACATTTTGCTGGCACCTCCAGAGCTGTGGGCCTGTGACAGAGTGTCAGCTCTTGGGGTTAACTAGGCCCTGCATACTGCATGGTTACCACAAAAGGACCCCTTGCCTGAACTAGCACCACAACCATAATGAGAGAGTTAAGAGATGAGAGAATCCTGCCTAACTAAATTAAGGAGCTAGACTTCATTTATTATCTGAGCTTAATTACTTCCTTCTTTACATCCTATACTGAATCTTATTCATGGGGATTGTTAAAGTTGAACTTCATCACTATACTAGTATGTGGATGTTTTTTTACATTTCATCAGTTCATGATGAGTTAAAAGCTAAATTCTTTTAATAGGAGACTATGTGGTTTTAGCTAAAGGGTGAAAGGAACATGCTGCAGAACTTCCTGCTTTCTTCCATTACTTTAAAGAACAAACATTCCACAGTTCCACTGATCCTGACTAGTGGAACAAACGTCCCTCTGTGCCATATGCCAAAAACATTTGCCTTTCATACTCATCACATCCCCACTGTGCTGTTATTACTGGCACAAACGTACAGTATCATAAACCCAATTTCTTACAAATATTTATACCTTCCTAATTAGAGGCTGTTCCTGCATTTCGCCCAAGGCTGGAAACACTGCCTTTAGTTGATATATAACACTAATAACAATGTTTAATGCTAGAGGCATTCAATAAAATTAGGTTTGGTGCCAGGTAGGTGATATACTGTATTACAAATATTCTAACTATATGCTACTTATATTTTCTGCTAAGAACAGAACAGAAGGAGCATTGCTAGGTTTACAAATCTGGTATATGTGTTCTGGTTCTCATGCACACTGCTCTGGGTCTCCTTTACCCTTTACAATTAAAATATTTGTTTGAATGATTTTGGTAAAATGTCTGCATTATATTAACTTAGTCAGTGTGTCACATGCACAAAATATACCACAGCATAGTAGATGGTAGTTTAGTCTGGGCTTGGCTATGAACCTCTACTCTGGATCTTACTGGGACCTGGCAACCTTCCTGCATGTACAGAACCAAAACACCAGATAAGTCACAACATAGGAAAACTGGGTAGATGAGAAGTCCATAGAGAAAATTTACACTAGAACCAGAAAGAATCAAGAAAACAGGAAAAGAAAATATATATATATTTTTTTCATAGGACACAGTCACTATCCGAGAGACTGTGTTCCTATCCTGCTGATAGAATAATAAGGGTGGGTAAAGAATAAATAGAGGTGGTCATTAGACTGGGAGATGATATAAAGTCGAAAATTGAATTTATATTCATTATTTTAGTGGCTACAATTTGATTGCAGGGTTCTTAAATTAGAATACTGTTGCCAGCTACAGGATGAACTATGCTTCACTCACATTATACCAGTAGAACTTGTAACACTATTCCCGTTCAGATTGACTAGGCAGTTATTCCTACAATCTACTTATTAGTTTATGCTTATTTTTCTCTTGATGGTTTTGTCTATTGTATAAACAAATAAACATGTATTGCTATTGATTTAAATGGAAATTTGCTCCCTCTGGACTCTGCTGTCCACCAATTTGTCTGTCCGTCTCTGCGCAAATTCTCGCTAGGTTGTGGCCTCATGCAACTACCCACCCCTATAAACTGGGGCAGGACAGAAGTAAGGGAGGGGCAAAATGAGCAATTGCCCAGAGCCCCCGACTCCAAGGGGATCCACACAGCATTCTGTAAAGCTCTTCTGCAGAGATAAAAAGCTCTATACTCCACAAGCAATAAGCACTTGAGGAGAATAAAACTTCATAACAGAGAACAGAGCTCCAAAATTCTGCAGAAACACTGTGCAGAGCCCTGTAGGGGGGCCCTTTGGAGTCTAGGAGGTCAATTGTGGGGGTAAACCTCAATTTTCCAAGCGTCCTCGTTTCACTAAATACAGCCCTGAACTGGGGTGATTGTTTATCTTCCCATATCCTGTGTCAGGGTTAAGCGCATATGTGACCTGGCATAGGAGGTATGGGCACCACCTGAGTAGGCAAGACTGAACTTACATTTGACCATCTATACAGGCAGCATGCATCACACATCTGCATTGAATGTATCTATCAGCTTTGCACTGTTACTTTGTGTATTCTTTTATTTCCACTATGTATTTGTTAATAATTTGGTTCCACTTGTATGTTGCTGGGGTCTAGTCCTCCTTCAGACTACCTTGATTGTTGTGATTGTCTGATTTCAGTGGCCCAACAGCTTCAAACCTTGAAAATATGAATTTGTATAATATAATGTGAGCAATTACAGTGCTATTACCGTATGCCATTCTTAGGAAAAATACTTTGAAAAAAATTTCCCTCACCATTGCTATTGGTTTAAAATGTTGATAAATCAGGTAATTGGCTGATCCAAACACTAGTGAAATCACTGTGGTGATTAAGAATACAGCAAAGACTTCCCATAATTTGAAGGTAGTTGGATGTTGTGGGATGAGGTGTTGGTTTTCATGATAATTGGTGAACACATTGGATTGCTTGTTTTGTTCACCTTGTTTATAAGGAGAAGAAATGCTAGGTAAAGCTTGCAAAGACTTGGGTTCACCCCTTAAATCTTTAGAGATCAGTGAAGTGGCAATTTCATGCCTAAATGTCTAACACATTGTAGCTGATTCCTCTGCTTTGCCATACTATGGAATAGTTTCATGCTATTTCTGGTCTTAGTAAAAGAAAATGGGCCCTACATTCAGACTGTCCACTCATCCCTACTTGTTTAAATAGCCATGTTTACTATTTAACTGTTTCATTTGTTTAATTGTATTACTATTCTTAATCTATTGTAATGTTCTCAGCTGGCCCATACTCATGTGAATGTATTGATGTAAGTAGAAAATATTTGGTAGTAGAAATGTCACTGGTCCCCAGTCTTACTAGACTCAATGTTCCCCCCTTGTACTTCTTTTAAACAATTAAATTAAACTAAGGGGATGTTGGGTTTTTGGACATCACTCAACATACAGGACACCACATAAAAATGTTAGTATTTGTCTGTGCAGAAACATTGCTTTCCATTGTATTCATGGCATACAGTACATAGGTAGTATAATGATTGAGACCTAGCTGTGAACTGTACTAGTTGCTATGAACTGTACCAATATGGTACCAGTATTCTCTGTTGTAAAGGATTAAACTGTATATGAGGTATCAAGAGGGACTGAGAAGTTACTTCTTTCTAGTAGTCTAGTTGGCTGTGTGCTAGGCTGGGTGTAACCTGTGTTGCAGAGCATCAGGCCTATGGCTACTGGTTTGAGTTAATCATGTGTGTAAGAATTAGAAATTCCATATGATCAGAGCAACAAATGGAGGATGAAAAAAACTGCGAGAAAGCGCAAAAAAGGCACTAAGTGCCTTATCACAAGTAATTTAATGATGTAATGTAGTCCCAAACGTGCCTGATAGGTGTGATAGGAAACAAAGACAACACCCTAAATGTGATGTTCAATGTATATGCTCACCAGAAATGCTGAAAAATGTTGCCTTTAAAATATTGATGAGGTAAGGCCCGTAAATTGGTTGAATGGTACACCGATGAACCAAATAGACTTGAATATAGTGGTTTAACACACACAGCTCTCAAACGAGAAAACTTCAGGAAAAAACGTTATCCATTTCCAAACAGTAGGAGATAGGGTAATCCGAGTACAATGTCCGAATTTATTAAATTAAAGACAAGATGAAAACATAAAATGTGCTCAATAAGAAACAACTATATAGGTATTCAATGAGCAATAACAGATAAGTAAAAGCGACTGATTTTTAGTATGAACTGCAACCCAGTAAATGAGTCATACAGCCGGTAAAATCAGCAAACCAAAATAAGATGTATACCTCTCTACGCATTTCGCAGGTACTGCTTCCTCAGGAGGGTATAATCATAGTGCCCCGCTAATGCAGACAGCCGGCATTTATCGCTCCGGTCTAAGTGCGTGATCCGGAAGTGGTGGAGGTTTCCTATCACACCTATCAGGCACGTTTGGGACTACATTACATCATTAAATTACTTGTGATAAGGCACTTAGTGCCTTTTTTGCTCTTTCTCGCAGTTTTTTTCATCTGTTGTCATTTGAGAAGTGGTTTGGAGCACACTTGTGCATTGAGAAGGCTGCAATCAACTTACATTTATTTATTGGACTTTTTTTGGACTTCACATTGGACTTTTTTTGGTTTGTGTTTTTTTCAAAAAATCTCACAAAAAAATCTCTACATTGGTTGAGCGCCCCCCTTTTATTCATTTGCTGTTTTAACAAATGGAGGATGATATATGTATAAAGGCAATGTTTGTTAACATAATTGAAGATAGGGTCTAAGTATACCCAATGCAAAGAGTGCCAGAATATCTACTAGTATTATTAATGTACCTGATTTCTCTTTAGCTAATATAAATATTTCAAACTAATTACACTGTATATTAAGGGGAATTCACTGACTTGAATTTCTTAGTGGCCCTACTTTGTTGCCCTGGAAATGAATTTAAAAACCATGATGCTCCCAGCCTGATTTATAGCCTTCCCATTTGCACTGTATTTAAATGTACAGGGGAAGGTCACCAGTTCCCCTTTGCTTGAACCATTAAAAACTGGTTTGGTTTTTTGACATTGCCCCTAAAGCCCAGTAACAGGCAGGGTGCAGACATAGGGTCATGTTGACTGTGGTCTCCTGCTATGTTCTAAGGATGTGACCCTGTTTCATGAAATGTGAAAACACTTACATATTAAATTTTCCTATTTACTTGTCATAAACAAAACTGTGAGCCAGTAGCTAGGTCTTAGGTAGTAACAGGCGTCTCTCTATATTTTTATTACTGGGAAAACTTGCCAGAAGCTTCTGTGTACAGAAAACCTAAAGTAATAACTAGCAAATGTAGGGTAATAAAAATGTTTTCTATCCTTTCCTTACTGAGAACTCTACATCTTCTAGCAAAATAAACATGAGTAAGCTTTTATTTACTTAACTTGCTATTATTACAATTGTTATTATTGATTTATATAGCGCCAACATCATTTGTGGTGCTGTACATAATAAGGGGAACACACAAGATAACATTACATGGTATAAAAACCATAGCATAGCATGGTACAATGGTACAATGTAAAGTAACAATAAGAATGGTGTCCCTGCCCACAAGAGCTTACAATCTAAATGGAAGAGAAGAGACAAATGGTGCAGGAAACCTAAAGTAGAATAAAGAATAACTTTTCAGAGGTAAGGAATATTGGCTTAGTAGTGAGAATTTTGTTTTGTTTATAGGGGTCAATGAAGGCAAAACATTTTAGAGGTTACAGTTTTAAGCCTCCTTAAAAAGCTGAGTTTTTGGGAAGTGCTTACATGTACGGATAATTTGAGAGTGGCTGATTTTGTGAGAAAGGGCTTTCCAGAGGATGGGTGCAGTACAAAGGAAGTCCTGAAGAAGTGAACTCATAGATGTAATTATTGAGGAGGACAGGTGGTGTTTGTGTGCAGAACGGAGGTTATGACTGGGGTAGTACTTTAAGATTATTTCAGAGATGTAGGAAGAGGCTTCAGTGTTAAGTTCTCTATAAATTAGGATGAAAATATTTGAACTTTATTCTTTGGGCAACAGGTAGCCAATCCAGGAAATGGCAGAGAGGGGTGGCACTTGATGGACGAGAAGTAAATAAGCATGGCAGTGTTGATTATGGTTTGGAGACCTCATAGAAGCAGGGCCGGTCCTGGCTAGATTTGCGCCCTGCGCGAACCACCCCTTGGGCGCCCCCCCCTGCTGGAACCGCGCAATCAAACTGTTTGACTCAAACAAGGGGGCTCACGCACCTGTCATTACGTTTG
>WMED01025023.1:0-11107 GCA_019650415.1 Pipa parva | reverse complement strand
AATCAAGATCCCACTTCCAGTTATCCAGTACCCATAACTTATAATGTTCTTACACTGAAGTAAAGCAAGCAAACCTCTTTTGAACTCTTTAATGGAATTAACCATAACAACTTCTTCAGGCAGAGAGTTCCATAGTCTCACTGCTCTTACAGTAAAAAATCCCCTTCTATGTAGATGCAGAAACTTTCTTTCCTCTATACGCAGAGGATGCCCCCTTGTTATACTTACAGTTCTTGGAATAAATAGATTGTGGGAGTGATCCCTGTACTGACCCCTAGTTGATCATAAAAATTGAAGTATGGGTTTTCACATATATTTTTCAAAGGCCATGTAGAAAGGCTGTGATATATTATATTGTCTTCTGAACAGTGTTGGAATGGGATTGATGGGCCCCTGCCCCACATCAGAGGAAATGTCAGCCCTATCGAGCAAGGCCTTCTGGGTGGGCCTCCTTAGGGCCCCACCTAGAATTTTGTAATTTACCCAGCTGGCCAGTCTGATGGTTCTTCTGAACCCAATCGTCAGACAATGAAATAATTTGTGCACACACAGTGGAATAACTTGCTGTAAACTCAGTAAAGATGGGTAAATGGCTGCTAATGCAGAGTCAGGGACGCCATTATACTTTATGCAAAGTAACCAAGGGTTTGTGTTTAATTAATATAAGGAGTTGGCACTGTTAAGTGTATCTGTGCCAGCTAGGGAGCTATGTATGGGTACCTCAGAGATAACAGTGTTAAGCGTATCAGTGATCAGATAAATGGGCTTAGAACTGCAAAAAATCTTCAAAGCATATTATTCAAATAAATGAAGAAGAAATTATTTTACTCTTGCTAATTGCCCTCTCCTGTTGTATTCTCTTACTGTCACATTGAAATGGACTCTTTGTAAAAATCAAATGTTTGGACATGCTTAATTAATCAGGAACAAGGGCCAAAAATAAATTGGATTTACCTTCCAGATAAGCAGCTGGGAACCTAACATTGCAGGAGGAAGCAGATCCGTTCTTGGAAACTGAAGTTTTATATTAGACACGTGAACGTGTAATTGTTAAGTATTCATTAATCTTTATGGATGTGTAACACAGACACTATATGTATACGGAGTGGCAACCTCTGCTAGCTCATTTCTATTAGGCATTATTGCTTTGTATTTCAATTGAATAAATAACTCAATTTTGGTACAGGGAAGGTTATCCCAAAGATTTATTTTTACTTCAGTGCCAAAAAAATGAATAACCCCTTCTTATTTCAGACCTGATTTTTATCTTTTATTTTATCTTTATTATTTTCTCTGTCCCAACCCTGTCCCGTTCCCAAATCATCTTCTGTGTTGCACCACAGGCTTATGATGGAGGTAGAAAGCACGGGAAATTAGAGTTGGTTTGAGGACAGAATAAAGCTTCACTAATCCACTATGTTTGTGTCTTTTTTCTTTGCACATATTTTGATATCTTCTTTCCATCCTACCCATTTCCTTAAGTCTCAATCCATCCACTCCCTTCCATAATCTTATTTTACATTCAGTGATTTTTCTTTTCCTCAACTAATCATTCTCTTACATCTGTGCTAATCTTTACACCACTGTATCACCCTATTTATCCATCATTCTCTTTCATCCCCTGCCTCTAACTAAACTCTGTACATTCTCCACCACATTTTCCTTTACATTAGGAGGGAAATGTATCCAGCAGCGTAATCACAATGGTAAAAAGAGGCGCTAATCAATGATCGTTATTCATCATTAAAAGTGCGCCTAATGATAACTTAGATTTTTGGGTAAAAATGTTAGTTTGTGTCCTCTCTTTTTTTACGCCAATGACCGCTCTTTCTAAAAGAATGTTGGCAATACCCGTATCTGTCTAAATATTAGCAAAATGCAAGCAATTCTAGTCTTTATGGGGTTTTTCTTTTACTCTAATGAATAGTTTCCTTAAGAAATGAGTATTGTTGCTTTTCTCTTTTAACAATAATCAGTTATGACACTAAAACAAGGCCACAAACAGGAATTGATAACATTTTAACATGTTTTACACAAACCAGTCATTAGTGGAAAAATGGATACAAAGTAGAAAATACTAATATTTTTTTAACCAAATGAATTGATGAATTTTCTCCATTACTTTAACTCATTAACGTAATACAGTGTTATCATATAACAAAATAATTTATTGGTGCAGGTGAAGAAATGACTGCAAATCAAACAAAACTTCTGCTACAGCAACATATAAATATATTATTTAAATACATGGAGCATCACCAAAATACTCTATATTTACATGACAATGTATTCAGTAATTTAGTGCAATAAATATAGACAAAGATGGAACCCATTTTGGTTTTTAGCTTCCTTGACATTTTCCCAGAATCTTTAGGTGTGAAATCCTTTGGTAAATTTTACATAAACTCTCTTATTTAAACACTGTCTAAACATAACATCCCAAACTAACAGACTCTAACAAATGATGAATCCCTACTAATGCTAAGTAAGGACTCCCCCCTTGATATATCCTCGCTATAACATACGTATATCTGCAGGTTGTGAAAGGGGATTATTTGAATTTTTTTTTTAAAAACTGGTAAATTTGCATCAGCATTCTAAATGTATAACCAATGTATTCCTGTTTTAAAATAAACTTTGTAATCTTGCAATGCCTTTAAAATGTAAGAAAACTGGGCTTCCAGAAGTGCAATTCTTAGATAATGTTGAGACTAGCATAAGAAAATGTCTTATAGTGGCACAAACAAATTTTGTTTGCTCTCGTGCTAACTTGTCTATAAAGCCCAACTCTGCGACCCTCCTCATTAACTTAAATCCAGGTTTCTTACAGATGCCAGTCTATTCTGTAGACTGGCATCTGTAAGAATGGAATTCATTTAGAAAGGGGCTAAGCAAAAAATATCCTCTAAATTACAAGGTAAGAAGTTGGACTTGGCAAATAGACTGCTGCCTCGGTCATTTAATATTTATATTTGTAAGAGCAGGGCAAGGCCAGCTAAAACCCATTTAGAAGGGTTCTCCTTGGTCTTGAGGTTGAAAGTCCATACATAGGTAGGTCCTCTTTGACGGGTTTTATAGACAGGGCAGGGATACACGTTACGCGTTTCCTGCTTGTCTACTGGAATAGCTTTGATGAAGATGACTGGCATTGCTGGTGTTAGGTCTTTCAGTTTAGCTTCTGAGATGATTCCAGTCTGGAAGGTACAAGAGACAAAAATATAGCCAATGACTCAGTAGCAAAGTAGCAGGCTCTGGAATATAGATGTCAAGTGCAGGTTATTTATTCATATTTGATGCTGTAAAGGAATTAGATGTTAAACTGCAATGTTCTGTTTTTTTTTTAATAATTACCTGTGCTGGAACAGACTACATTTTAAGCAGCTGTAATACAAATCTGTCTGCAGACTTATTCCCCCCCCCCCTTCCATTACATCTGCTTATAGATTACCATGGAAACGATATCTAGAGAAATTTCCTTTTTCATTCTGCACACACAGCCAAAAGATGATAAACAATATGATCCCATTTAGATGAATACGGAATGGGGAATAGTTTTATGGGCAGGAATTCACAATAGATATCTAAATGATAGATGATTGTTTGCGGATGCTTATATTAATGTGGTTGCGAGAAATCATTTTTAAGTACTTTTTGTTTGGCTGGGGTTACAGAATGGTGAACTATAGTTAAAAAAAATGTATGCTTACCTGACAGATCAGGTAAAGTTTGGCAAAACTAGCATGAAAACTGGCAGCTTCAGATCTCTTCCGCCCTCTGTATATGATGTGTACTGCGTCCTAGGCCCTGCCCCATTGCTAGTTTCACTGAAATTTTCTTAAAGCACATGCACAGACAGATTTTTTTTCAATGTGAATCTGCACTTTCAGGTAGGCAGAAGAGAGGTTCAGCCACAATTTTCATCTCACGATCCTGGGCTGGGGATTGTGAGATGATCTAATACACTATGTGCACTGCTGCTAGATCCATCAGGTAAGTATTGTTTCTATTATAGTTCTGCTTTAATAATATCTTTGGTTATGGGGAACAGTAAAGAATAAATGAACCACATTTTATATGTTCTACAGGCTGCCATTGTCCAATGACAAAGTGTTTTGATTGAGCACTACATTTACCGCAACTTACCAAGGGCATGTTTTGCCATGTTATTACATTTAAATATTGTGCATTGGTTCTCTGTGAGACACACAAGGATATTGTAAATCTGGTTTATCGAAGAAGCATGTTATTGATGCATTCTAGTTCTGCGGGGAGTCTTGCGGTGGCACTTTAGTATGTCAGCTAGAAGATATCCATCCTCCTCCCCCCCTACACTGGCTGGGGTGGGGAGCAACAGATTTTGGCAGAAAGGGAATCAGGAGATTGATACATTCTGGTAGGAAGGAATATCAATAGAATATGACCAGAAGGCAATTCTGTTCCTGGGGGGCGGGTTACGATATAACAAAAGGGCTTACCCTAGAGGAGGGTCAGTGTAAGGAGCTGCTATTAGCAGAAAGTTCCCCACCTTCCCTCCCCTGATTTAAGGTTATACCACAAAAGAAAAGATGTCTATGAATAGAACCTGATGTCATTTAAAATTCTTTGCAAGTTTGTAAAGAAAAAAAAAACAGTTTATATATACTGTATATAATTTTGTTTTACTGTCACAGCTTGGAGGTTATGATGTGCACTGACATGGCTGAATTTGATATTTGGTGAGTTATGGCTATCATGGGTCAGTGCCAGCAGCTTGCGACTTTGGCCATTTGCTCAAGTAGTCTGAGACTCCTGTTGAAATGTGGTTTGATTCGTGCCAGTTGCAGTTAACTGTTGGCAAATTATGTTTGAAAATGAGATTTACAATAAAGCTGTGGCCAACTTTGTACCAATGCTACCGTGTACGTCTCATTTGTTAATGGTTATTAATGAGGTTTTATTACTCAGGCAAAGGTCTTCCCTTTTTGGCTGCCATGTATTTTATCTGATTACAGCAATGGAAAGTTTATGTAACCAGTACCCTCATTTATTCCATGTTTATTTCTATCAGTTAGGACTAGCGTTGGCCTTGATGTGAGGTCAAGGCGCGAGAGAGTGTTTAGGAGGTCCCGCTGTGAATTTTTTGTTGTGGAAATAGTGTAAATATTAGTGATAAATTACTCTATTAAGAAAAGTTGCACTTAATTTTCCATGAAAATTCATTGAAGGAAATAGGTAATGTTTATTCTGTATATTTTACTTTATTCATGTGAATGAGGATCGACCTATTGTATTGTTAAGTATACTGGAAACTATATTAATGATACAGAAGAATACAATAAAGTGCTAATATCTAAATCACTATTAAAACATTAAGAGCTCCTGCAATGCGTTATCAGACACTCATCTCGATATAGAGCTATGCCTCCGACTCTAGTGTGTGAGTGTCTGAGAGAGGAAGGGGCGTGTCTAAACCAGTAAAATGGCCTTGTACTATTAGGAAATATTGCTTATAACAGTGAGTCAGTAATTTAAGGCGAGGACTGCATTGGCTGTTTTGTAGCTGAGCTGTTTTTAAAAAGCAGTGCAGTGGCTCAGTGGTTAGCACTGCTGTCTTGGGCGCTGGGTCCAGGGTTCAATTCCACCCTGGACTTCGTCTGCATGGAGTTTGTATGTTCTCCCCGCACCTCCAGGCACTCCAGCTTCCTCCCACAATCCAAAAACATACATCTGTGTTTGATTGAATAGGGAAACTAGATTGCAAGCTCCATGGGGAAGGGACTGAACTCAATGGTGAATCTCTGTAAAGCGTTGTGTAATATATCACTACTATAAATTAAAAATACAAGAAGACTCATTATTGCCTACGGTGCAAAACAAAGTGGTTTGTGTGGATTATGCCATATGAAACTGTTTTTATAGCTCCATTACAAAACAGCCAGTATTTTCCTGGCCTAAGATTTATTGGGTTCTTATTTATCAGACCTATCAATTTAATAAGGGATTAAGCCAAATTTAGCTCTTCTTTTAAGATGTGGCTTCTCTCCTTTTACAGTGATGTGAATTTTGTGGTCTGCTGCAAGCACCTGTAGCCCAGCCCATGGCCTGCCCCCTCTGTCACATGTGCAGAAGCAATATATCATTACTTTTGACCATGTTCTGATGGATAGGTAGTAAAGACATTGCACTACCAGCTGTTTAATGCCCTGAGAAAAAGAGAATCCAGACATTTCTTGCCAATTGGTAAGCAGAATGTGGGAGGTATATTGCTAGGTATATGTATTAGTACTGCTTTAAAATCTCTCTTTCTGATTATTATTAAAGGAAGCTGCAGAAAAGCCTATAAATGCTCCCATTTCACTTGGTAATTCCCTTAGCAGTTTAGATAGTAAGCACCAACCTGTGTGTCCCATCGAGCACCTTCCATAAAAAGCCCATGGACATAGGCTCCCTCACGTGGAGGACTGCTGAAGTCATCTCTGTTCTTTTTAGTTACATCACACTGGAGGGTCATTTTATCCAGAGGCCACT
Source organism: Pipa parva (assembly GCA_019650415.1). Classification (NCBI taxonomy): domain Eukaryota; kingdom Metazoa; phylum Chordata; class Amphibia; order Anura; family Pipidae; genus Pipa; species Pipa parva. Next base: position 4,600 of record WMED01025023.1, on the reverse strand, counting down.
CGTTCTTTCTGGCCATGGACTGCATGATAGCTGTGAGGAAGGACTGAGGATTAAAGAACCCAGCCAACCAAACAGCTGCAGGCAGCGCAAAGTCCCCTGTCCAAGTCTCAAGCTCTTTGATACGGTTGAGTAGATCAACAAACCACCCTGCAAGTCCAGCCATAGATGGGTAAGCCCTTTTTGTCCAAGATTCGGGCACCTGGTCAAGGAAGATGGCATTTTGCAAGTTTTCCATGTCACTGGTCATTGTCAGTTCCCCCTGGGAATTAAACAACAGGCAGTTAATTTAACAAGAGAAATAGCTGTTTGACCCATTCGCACAGGTTATACAGTTTCCAACAATTATGCAATGAATAAACTTAGAAAATTCACCCAATGCCAAATGTGTAGCGCCTGTTAGTAAAATGGCACTGATTCAAAAACCGTCAAAGTCAATTCAAGATCCTGCGCTCAAACCACTAAGGTGCCTGCTTCTGCGCCTCAATTATTTGACACAATCACAATTCCATATTCGATATGGTGGGTGGTAGCGCTACCACCCACCATATCGAATATGGAATTGTGATTATACAGTTTCCAAGCCTTATCACATTTATATGAATGGGGCAGAATGCTTACACACAGAACTTCTTCTCCTGGGGCACAAAGTACTTAGCCCGCTCTCAAATAATACAATCTAGCCATTTAAACCATTCCTTCTCCACAACTTTATGGTGCATTGACACTGCACATCAATAGCAGGTATGAGGTTAATATTACAGAGCTTTGGAACAGGGGAATTCATCAACAGGGGCAATCTCTCCAGAGTACTAATAACCAATCAGCTATTAGCTTTTATTATTCTAGTTTCTGTATACCAGTAACTGCTAACTTCTGATTGGTTGCTGTGGGTTACTAGAACTCTGTTAATGGATTCCCCTGGTGTTTGTGAATCTGATCTGTAAGAAGAAAGGACAAGGTATAGCTCAGTGGTTAAGTCATGAAAATCACTGCCCCAGCTACATTCCTTTTATACAGGGTAACCAAGTAAGTGCAACTAACTGAGTAGAAAGCACTAAGGAGCTAATTTAAGAATCAAACTCCCATTTCCGCCGCAACATTCTTATAATGCACACTTCTGCTAATTATACTTATTCACATTAATGGTTATTTCCATTGTTTAGCAAGTTTATCTGGGAATGGACACAACTCAGACACCCCCTGTGTGGAAGAGATTAACCCCTATGCTTGCCTACTGGTAATGTTACTACCAGCTAAGGTGTTGTGAGAAGCCAAGCCAGCACTGTTAGCCAGGGGCTTATAAGGAGCACTTGTTGCTGGAGTTGAGGGAATCTCTGGGGGAAGGCTACTGCAAGTGGTGTATGTTAGACAATATAACACCTGTACTGATATATAGCTGGCTCTTATTAGATAATTTTGCTATGATATAATAACAAAGCTGCAACAAAGAGTAAGACGGGGTGATCTGCAGACGGTGGAAATCCTCTCTAAGAGGGACGTGTGTGTGTGTGTGTATATATATATATATATATATATATATATATATATAGTAATTCCAAAATGGTAATCCTGCTGTGAGTAATTACTTGCAGTCTGTCTTGTTATATAACATGAACCCACTGCGTGTGACATCCCATTATGAAGAGACATGATACTGATTGCTTACATACATCATGTTTCTAATGCCTGGTATCCAATGCTTGTCTGTCTGTGTACTGCACGCAGAATGTCCATACCCTGCTGTGTGCAGTAAATGCACTGAGGACTGGGGGTACACGGAGGCTTCTAGTAGTACAATAGGCTTACATGTATTTGTATATTTTGCGTGGTTAAAGATTTAATTTAGATTTGCCGGAAAATGTTATCTTAGAGACTAGGATGCTGTACGCCCTCCTGCAATAAACATCTGCAATAGTTTCATAGGCTGATGAAATGTATTTTATTACTCTGTATAGATATGGCTAATTATGTATTTAGCAGAAGAGGGAAGCAATTGACAGTGATTCATTCAAACTGAATGGAAGTCAACAAGGCAAAATAAATCTACTTTCCCCACTTTGGCGTGAAAAAGGTAATGTGAATTTCCAGAATTGTTTTACAGAAATAATTCAGAGGTTCACTCTCATCTGTTTTATTAGGCTTATGATTCATTCAGTGAAGACTTGGTGTAAATGTATCAAAGTGCATTAACATAAACTTAGTAGTTTTCTTTTTAAGTTGGTTGTGTCCATTTTTCAACACTGTATTGTACACTTTGCACACATTTTTGCAAAAGTTTGTGGAAATATGTGCAAGAGAAGCAGTTCTAAGTAAATTTTACTTTGTCTTATCAAAGGTATTAGTGAGATTTGTAAAGAAAGTTACCGGTTAACAAGATTTGTGTTATCCAGAAAAGGTTGGGGACCGCTGGGCTAAGGGACATATTTTGTGCTGACATTCAAGGGCCCCTGTTTCTTTGGCACAGATAAGACTCTGATTAAGCTGCAAGTAAATCTGCTACAAGTAAAATTGGCAAATTTTCTCATGCCAGCCAAACAGATCATGATAAATTTCTGCAGATAACAGCGACATAAATGATTGGATTCATTTATATGGAAACAAGTTAAGCAAGCGGATAGATCTTGGAGAGATATCAAATATGAATAAGTACGGGCCACCGCCACTGCATGCTAATGCGCTGGCACCATTTTTGGCTTGTATATTGTATTTGTTTACCCATCATGCATCATAAACTCACTCCTAATCAAAATTGTCTTAGCATCTTTGTAAACCCATCTGTTTTATTCTTGTAATAAGAAATCCATTCTGCAAAAGAAAGAAACCAAACAATTTCAAGCTTGAAAGAACATGAAGCATGAAAGAAGAAGATAGCCCTGCAACCATTTTTATGGTTAACTTCCTATTTCCATGCTTTCCGATCGTTCGCCTTCATGTTTCTATGCTTCCTTCCATCTGAAGATAGAATGTACATTTAGCCTCAATGTGACTGGAAGGTGAATTTAAAGACAATTATCATGCTGCCGGCACTAAGACAGGGCTTGCTGGGAGATTGGAGCATTGGCTGAAACCCTATCGCGTTGCAGAGAAGTATAATCATGCCTGTCTGCAGGGTCAAAACAGTGACACTCGTACAAGGGTCCTGTTCCTTTCAACTCATTTATTATTGTATCCACTCTTTCTGGATCCCCTTTCTATCTATTGTTATGTAGATGGCATTAATGTTAAATAATTAAGACACAGTAGCTTTATACCATATTTTTAGAGCAGTTATACTAAGTGAGGGCAAAAAAAAAAAAAAAAAAAATCATCTAATCATTAATAAAAGTGCGCCCGATCATCTCTTTTACTTTAAGTAAAAAAAAAAGTTAGCGACTCTGATATTGCGACCTATTGTCGCACTAATGATTGGTTTCTGTAAAAATGTTAGCAGCGTTACATCTTAGTATAAAAGAAGGACTCGAGGAGAATGGCTGATGTTTTACACAAATGGCGTCGGCCAAGGGCTGATCTGTAAAGGGGGGAGGGAGATCAGCTAATGATCAGCTGCTAATCAGATAGTAACCGATTAGGGTTTAAGGCTGGGCTCACACTGGCCAATTTAACTCTGCATTTTTAAACATAAAAGATATGGCAAAAAGAGAAAAGAATCGGCACATTCACACTGACACATTTTCCTACACATTTGGGGCAGTACTTCCTTGTAAAACACCTCATTGGCTCATGTGTTACATTTTTCACGTTGCGTTTTACATGCTTGAAACAAAACATGAAGCGTCTTGGCGTATATTTCTCTCTAGGGTGTCATTGCACAGCTGATAGTTATTACTTTCAGTATTTTTTCATAGGTGCGTATTTACAGGGTTTTTTGTTAAAAATGCAGAGGAAAATTTGTCAGTGTAAATCTGGCCTTACTTGCCCAGCCCTTCCTCCTGCTCTCACTGTCAAAACTAATCTGTTGTGCTGCTTCTGAGCATGCTCACCTTAGCGAGTCTGAACAGGAAGTAGGAAGTGAAGAGGATCACAGCGCTTTGCCAAAGAGATCAGCTTGATAGTGATAGCAGGAGGCAGCGCTGGAAAGTAAAACCATGATTGGCAATTATCTACCCCTCAAATCACCTCTTGCCAAACAAACCTTTACTTCTCCTTTCATGAAAAAATGGAAACAGGTAGGTTTGTGTCCATTTATTAGCAATGGTCACTAATCTCAGGGAACAGAAAGGGGTTACCATGGGACTGGGTCAATACTGTAGTGTACCCAGAGCCTGTTACACCTCTGGAGGCACTAAGGTGTACAGTGAACAAGGAGTGACAGGATACAGGAACACACATGACTTGGGGGAATAGGTGGACCCAGTGAACCACAGTGGGAGTTGGCACTGGTTAATACTGAGGCACAGAGTTTAAGGATGCCCTGGTCTTCACCCTGAAAGGGGGTATGGCCTTCCTGGCAGGCACCTCCCAGACTGACTCATGTGAATCACTAGTGGAGACCTGGATCAGCAAAGAAGTAACTTTAGAGCAGGATCACTTGGAGCAGTGCGTTGCTACTGTGACTGGCGTCGCTTGGAGCAGTGCGTCGCTACTGTGACTGGCGTCGCTT
>WMED01025020.1:0-11108 GCA_019650415.1 Pipa parva | reverse complement strand
ATTTCCTGCCTGAACACTATTATTTCCTCTATTTCCTGCCTGAACACTATTATTACCACTCATTTTCTAATCACATGCCCTGTAAGCAGGTTTTATGTTTATGTGCTTGTATGTGGGATACTGTATTAGCCAAATAATGGAGCAGTTTTCTATTACAGTATCCCATAGATCCGATATTTATTTATAATTATAACCCCTCTCAGGTGCTATGAATGTAATTAAAATGAAGATGAAGTTAAACATTACTGATCAGCTCATATGCCCCTTTTGTTTCTAGTTTACTATACATTTATCACGCTGAAATCTACCTTCTTATACGGCTTTAGCAGTGCACATCCTATTTAGATTATTCGAACTTTCTTGCTAGGGAATAAAAGTCAGCATGTGTGCATGATATTGTAGAGGACAGTTGTGTCAAAAGAATATGTTTTTTTCATTTTTTTGTTTTCAAGTGGCCTTTTATGTGAGTTTGCTGCCACCTGTGGGTAGTGATGCACAATAATAGAGCTCAGGTTAGAGTAACCGTGGAACAAAAAGTAAAGTTAACAGAAAATACTGTAAATTTATTTCTAAATAAGCAGCTAGAGATATCAAAGTGAGAATTTGACAGTCAAATTGAATTTTCATCACTTCTGGTTACTATGCTCCTATTCTCCACTCCTTATTCACTAAACAGAGAATTCCCATAGTGAAGTTATGACTGATTCAGTAGCCATCCATTGTGTAGTGTGGGACTGTCATTAGTGGACAAATTTGCTACATCGCAGAGTTTGCTGAATTCCTGAATATGGGAAAGTGGTGAATTCTCACCATCCCTATAAAGTTTGGTTGTGACTCACAATGTGATTGTAACTGTTCCTCAGAATGTAGATTTTAAAATAGGTCAGGTTTGAAAGTAATCGGTCACATCTCTAGATTGATTGCCAATTCGGAATAGACTGCACAGTAATAATATCCTGTTGTGCACAATGAAATTCTGGTATTGGTTGTATTGTCTTAATTATTCTGCAAAAAAAGAAAAAAAAACAGTTATTTAGTCAAAGGTGTATCACTCCCTGCAATAAGCATTAATAGGAACACATTTTTTTTGCGGATTATGTTCACACATTCAAGAACTGAAGACATTTATATTCTGTGCTATTGATTAATTAAGCAGGAAACGGATCTTAAATGTATACATTTTTGTGATTGCATAAAGCCATAAACGTTTTAAAAAATAGAGATAATCATCATTGAATGCATTAAGTTATAGACAGACACAACCTATTTTACTGTGTAAGAAAAGACAAAACAAAATTTGGGAGTAGTTTTAACTAAAAATCAGTTTGCAAATACAGTAAATTTTGGTTTAGTCCAGAACAAATACACTTTAGTAAATTCCACTCTAGGGAGCCCTAAGTAATCACTGCTTCCTCACATCATTAATCCAGACGAGAGCATCTGTTTCATTCGTGACTTCTTATACACATGAGTGAATTTTCACTATTTGGAGAAGCTCTACATTGTACTGTAAATATTATTCATTTGTGTGTAAGCTCGCAAAATATTTAAATGATATCAGCCAGATTTCTATTTGAAAAGCAATGAATCTAGAAACAAGTGCATTGGTATTAAAAGGAATATGAAGTAAAATTATTGTTCTATTTAGTAGTATTGCTATTCCCACTTTAATGTCCTGACAGCTCCCTGATGTCAGGGTCAGAAGCATTTTAATCATATTTATTTCTGTGATTAGCTTGAATAAGAAAAGTAATTATTACTATTTTTTTTTAACAGTTTTATTCCACAACATTAGTAACATTTTTTTTTTTTTTTAACTTAACTCAAATACTGCACTGGGTTTTCCTTGATACCAATGATCTAGGATATTTTATTGCTAGCAGTAATAATAGTAACATAACATAATACATTTTACCTTTTAATTAACAATGGGTTAAAGCTCTATGGGCAAATCCCTTACTGTTTTCAACTACTGCAGCAAAGAAAAACTAGAGATTACCTCCCCTCTCTTTGAAAACTCTTAACATTAGCTACTGTTAAATTTAGTATTATGTAAGTGGGATGTACCAGCCTAATCTATTTTTTTCATATTTTCATTTTATGTAGTATATATATTTTTTTTTTTCTGCAAAGGGAATAACTGGAAAGGGGAAAACCAGACCACGGAATCATTAGGGGAGACAAAATGACAATTCAGCAAGACTTAGCAAAATTCAGTACGGAAAGCTTTTATACGATCAATTTGATCAATGATTCATTTGATGATCTTATAACCCTGTCTAAGGCAGACATACCCTGACAGAGCTTTGCTGACATTGCTTACTGTTAGCTACACCTTAGATATGAAGGGCCGGCATCTCAGATAAAACACAATATGCATTAAGGGACCATAATCTGTTTTCAATATAGTTAGAGAGTGAACATAACTCTGCAGACTGACCTGTAAGCAGAACTCATTTATTGTAGAAGCAGCACTACATGGGAGAAATGGAACCTATTATCAAGGTAACATATACTATTAGATGTAAGATATAATGTACTATTAAATATACTATAAAATATGCTTTGCTATATAACTTATTCTCAGTGTTGTATGCAGTATGTTGAGTTAAATACTCTTGTATCCCTTTGGGTTAATATACTGGAGAAAGGCAGACTATACCATCAGTTATCTGCATGAATAATGGCATGAATATGATATTAGGAGAGCACTTTTATACATATAGGTATCTCAGTTTAAGTTGAGCTTTTTAGAGTTGTAAATAACAAGCAAATATATCACAAAAATAGTTTGGGGGGATTAAACTGTTTAATATTATTGGATGGGTCTTCATCTTAAAATGACTAAACTTTACTAAAATGTCAATATTTTGTAGATAGAAGTAATTTAAGAAGAATCTAACATAACTACTAAATCAAGAATTGCCAGCGTTTGCTCCAGAGAGTCCTTTGCAAGCCATTCCATTTTTACAGAAGCCGCTACAGCTAATCAATTTGGAATCTCAGGTCAAGAAACAGACTAATAAAATACTGAATAAGCAATTTGAATCTTGCAGGTGTGAAGTCCTGGGCATCTTTAACAAATGCGAAAGTCTTATTGTTTGTGTGTAGTTTCAGATTCCCAACTAAAGTGGCTATTTTAAAAAAAAAGAAATAAAACCTAACGATGATTTTGTGGGAAATGTAACAAAGTGGGATCTTTCTCCTAGTTTTGTGAATAAGCTACAATCAGACAATCTGCCATCTTTTTATAGATGGCAAAGTTTATTAATATCTGCAATGACGATAATTGTCTTACAGTTTGTGACATTATGCCAAATCAAATATTTACACATAACTTCCAGTATATTCACCATAAATGAGATAACAACTTGAGTATTCATCTAATGTTGAAATACCATTGCACCAAGGCATACTGGTATAAATATATGTAGGTTTGACTCGACCATACAAAAGTGTCCAATTGGGAAGCTTACAGCAGGGATCCTGTTAGTACTTCAGTGACATTTCATTGAAAAGTCTTGAAAAATTAATAATAGAAATAATGTAAAAAAAATATGCAAGAATTATATAGGAACTGTGGCAAAATGGGCTGACTAAGCTATACCTGTCAAATCTCAATTTAAAGCCAAATGAATTAAGAATCAATGTCTGATCTATTATTAATCAAAAAGAATAATTCTACCTGCCTTTTAGGCAACTTATTTTTATTGATACAGCAACATAGGCATGTATATATGTATAATTTTATTTATAAAGCACCACAAATTTATGCAGCACTGTACAATTCAGCATTACAAGTACAATACAGACATGGGAAAAGTGCATTAAACAATACAAGTAAAATATCACAAGTATACATTACTTTAAGTGTTAGGTTGTGGTTGACACAAGAGATTGGAAGTCCCTGCCCCATAGAGCTTACAACCTAAATGGGAGGAAACTTACATACACAGATAGAAGGACAATAATAACTGTACAATGTGTTCAGACATATGTCAATAAATTCAAATAAATAAATCACTAAATACAGATATTAAGCATGAATGACTAAGATAAAATAAAATAAATGCATAAAAATCAGTGGTTAAAATCAATGCTAGTGCTCCGAAAGATAGGACTTCAGTCTTGTTTTGAACGTGTAGAGGGAATGTTCCTGGCAAAGATAAAGGGGTATAGAATTCCAGATGTGTTTAGAGAAGGGAAGAGCAGAGTCAAAAGTCACTCGAAGACAACGTACAGAGGTTACAGGGTTGATAATCACACCATCAACTTGAATGGAAAAGGTTGGAGCAGGTCCAGGTTTGGGTGGAAAGATAATCAATTCAGTTTTAGCAAGATATAATTTGAGCTGGCACTTGGCCATCCACAAGGAGATTGCCAAGAAACAGCTGGAAATTTGAGACTGTTATTTAGGTGTTAGCACAGAAGCAGATAAATAAATTTGGGTATCATTGGCATATAAGTGATACTGAAGATCAAATGAATTGATGTTATCACCCAAGGAAAGAGTGTACAGGAAGAATAGGAGAGGGCCAAGGACCGAGTCTTGGGGCACTCCCACCCTAAGCAGATGAGTCTTCATTAGCATGGGAGACAAAAAAGGAACATTCAGAAAGATTGGAAGCTAGCCAAGAATCAGCTTGATCACTTTTCCCAAGCACATGGAGAATTCAAATAAGAAGGGAGTGGTCGACAGTATCAAATACAGAGGAAAGTTCTAGGAGAATTTTAACAGAAAAGTGACCCTTGGCTTTGGCAACCTGGAGATCATTTGCAAGTTTACAAAGAGCGGTCTCAGTAGAGTGAACTGGCCTAAAATCAGACTGCAGCAGGTTAAGGAGATGGAGTGCATGCAAATAGTTTGTAAGGTGGGTACAGGTAAGACGTTCTAGAAGTTTAGAAGCCAGCAGCAAGAGAGAGACAGGATGGTAGTTAGAGAGGCACGCAGAGTCCAGTGTAGCTTTTTTAAGGATGGGTTTAATACAGGCCTGTTTAAAAGAAGAGGGAAAAGTTGCAGGGGACAGGGGAGAGTTAAACAGGTGCATTAGGGCAGGCACAAGGACAGAATCACAGTACTTAATTAAAGAAGAAGGCATGGGGTTAAGCAAGAATGTAGTAAGATGGGAAGAAGAGTGAAGTTGAGAAACTTCAGACTGGGTAGCAGGATAAAACTAATTCAGAAACTCAGATGGCGATGTAGATAGAATAATGTCAGTGTCATTTGGAGGAACAACAATCAGGTTGCAAATATTATTAATTTTATTTTTAAAGAAGTCTTGTAGGAAGTGCAGGGGGGTTTCCACGCCTGTGGGCAAGAGATGTAGAAGGGAGTTGAAACTGGAGAACAGATGATGGGGATTTGGTTTAATCTGGTTTATGAGAGTTCTGAAATAGGATTGTTGTTGAGAGGAGAGTCAGGTTTCTGTTGGTGCTAACAGGTGAAGAGAACTGGAGAAGAAGAGATCATGAATTAAAGTGGATTTGTTAGTTATAGAGCGTGCATTAAGTAGAGAACATGAAACGAGGAGGGAGAAGGTAGGGAGTGTGGGTATTGGGATTAGATTAGATGGAAAAAGGGAAAGAGAGGGGAAGGCAGGAGCAGAAGTGCGTGAGCGAATACAAATGGGTATGCAGCAAAGACCAGGATTAGGGGAAATATTCCCTACAGCGAGTTGCAGAAGAGTAAAAATGGAGAGTATGTGGGAAAAAGTTTTAAATAGAGACTTCCTGGACTGTTCGGAAGAGGAGAGAGGTGAACTATTATGTAGGAATGTGAAGAGTGAATAGTGGGCAGCATGGATAGATGAGAGAAGTGAAGGAGAAATATGTATAGAGTATGGTAAATCAGGCGGGGGTTAAAGGAATGGATGATCTTAGGGAGCACTGAGCACACAGAACACAAGTATAACAGACAAGTAGGGAGTAGACACAGTGGGAAAAGATGCAAATCAAAATACAAAATAAAGATAATGAAAATGTTACAAGTAGTTTGTAGAGTCTTGTTCTCTTCTGCTTCACTTCTGGTTCAATCCTGGTATAATTCTCATATAGCACTTATAAAAATAGGCACTTAAAAGAATAGGCAAAAAGCTGACTGGTAGTACGATTATATACTTAGACTAAGGACTAATTGGGTTCAATTGAATTAGTAAATCAACATATGTTAGGAAAGGGTAATGTAACATGACAAATGGCTGTTGTTAATTACAGCTGACTAGGGTGGAACTATAGCTATAGAGATAACAATTAAATCATTAAATTTTATACCAAAATTAAATAGAGTGCCGGGTTGATCACAAAAAACAGAAATGAACAGAGAGAGCAGGAACTTATATACTTGTAATAGAGAAGAGAGTAGGATTAGCCAGATTGAAGCAGATGTAGACGAAAATATTCAGTAGATGAATAGATGATCATTCTGGTATAATTCTCATGTAGCACTTATAAAAATAGGCACTTAACAGAATAGGCACCAAGCAGACTGAAGCCAGCAAGTTGACATATAATATCCTCATTGAGATGCTGGCCTGATTATTAATGAGCTCCTATGCTAGAGACTCCACTCGATTCTCTGTGATCCTTCAGTTCACAGCTATATCAATTTATGTGTCCTACACCTTGGATAATTTGGATCTTTTTATTCGCAGAGGGATAGAGTTGTCAAGCAAAATTTTTTAGCTACATGTTAATCAGTTTAGCTGCATATTGACTTCAGCAGTTTATAGCATGAGTGATTAGATATTAGTAGGGTGAAAGTTATTAAACTCAGAAAGGATGCTTGTAAACTTGTTTATGAGATTTCTTTCAAGATCTTGAGATCGAGTTTTTCGATCCCGATTTTTCAAAAATTTCCATGGAAAGGTAGCCATGCTGCTAATGTAAAGTATGGCTACCTATCCATCAAAAAATTTTTACAAATCAAGATAAAAAAACTCGATCTCAAGAAATCTCACGAGAACAATGCGAGAATTCTCCCAGTAAATTTAGAAAGACTCAAAGTGGTCTTTCAGAGTTTAATACATTTATCCCTAGGAGTTCCGCATATTCAAACATGCGAGTACTACTTTTAAACGGGAAGATGTAAATGTACCTAATGCAGGCTGTATGCAATTCAATACCAAAACTACTTATTTTTAATGTCCAAACTGCTATTTAAAAGGGAAATGTCACATGCTGGGACTACCACCTCATTGCTTTAAAACTGAACACATAAAATGTACATGCTCAAGTGCTAATCTGAAATGAGTTTAGATCCATTCAGGTTTTAAGATCCCAAACAAAAAGGAAAAACACATGCTCAAGTGCTAATCCATTCTGTGTTCAGTTTTAAAGGGATGAGGTGGCAACTTAATCTTGTGCATATATATTAGCATTCCACTATAAAGATACAGGCAAATTAATATCATAGTGCTAGGATTCTCTGAAAAACATGCAGCTTGGCTTTGTTAAAACCTCTGTTTCCTTCATTTTTGGAAATTTTGGCATATTCCCTTAAAACACCTATAATATAAAATAACCATGGTATCCCCTAATCTAGAAACTTTTTTTACATTCTGCAGAATGGCAAATGATTCAATACTATAAATATCAACATTTCCATTTAAAATGTGAAACAAATACAATATGCAGTGTGCAATATTGTAATTAAATAACCTGAAGGAACAATCAGGCCGAATTAAAAAAAAATACATTTTATTATGTGTGCTTATTAAAAACGTTTTGTAAATACGATTTATTAACAATTTTTGGAAAAAAGTAACATTTTTTGCCTGTAAAGAAGTTCTATACAGCACTTCCTTGTTCCATTCCCCAGCCTCCAACAGTGCCGGAGACTTTACAGTGTCCTGAGCAGGAGAACACCTATCAGGAACCTGACTGGCCGCACTCCTACTGAAGCCCCGTATCTGCCCTTCCTAGAACTGACAGGGAGAGCGTGCACATCATCCAGGGAGGATGCATTGATGATGTGCACACTCTCTCTCTCAGTTCTAGGAAGTGCCGATCACTGTCACCCTCCCATGGCCCCCAACCCCATCAGTGCTATGGGATTGGGGGCCCTAACCTAATTATGGCCATACCTAAGTCCCTCATCCCCTACCTAACCATGGGGAGAAGGGACTGAGGTGTACATGCACCCCCTAACTATTGTTGCTGATTGGTTAATTGCATCTTAGCAATTAACCAATCAGGAAGAGGTTTGGGGTATAAAAGCTCTGCCTCAAAGGATTCTTTTATTTGGATGTAGATTTTTGTGCTATTGATTAATTAATGTTTCTTTTGTATGTTTGTGGATTTTTTGTGTGTTTTTATTTCCTTTACAATTTATGTAATTGGCCAGCACCCCACTAGTTAGGAGGGCACGGGTCCACCTCAGTCCGCCATAATTAGGTTAGGAACCCCAACCCCATAGTGCTGATAGGGTTGGGGGCCATGGGAAGGGGTCAGCAATTGACCCCCCTCCAGGTGAGGGACCCCTACCCCCCCTTGACTAAAAGGGGTGGGGGTCAGTCCTGACCCCCTTGGTTATTGTTGCAATCACCCCCCACCCCCTCATAACAGTTGGTGGGAGTGGGGAAGATAAGGGTCACAGGGACCTCTACTAGTTTTTTTATGCCTCTCTACCCAACAGGGACATGTGGGTAGAGGGAAGAGGAGTGGCTTTTAGGGAACTGCTCCTAGCTGTACCGATCTCCCACCCTGCCTAGCTCTGGGGAAGGGTGCGGGGAGAGGGGTGCCATGGAACCCTTCTTTTTATTTCTATATGCCCTTCTACCAGAAAGGGACACAGAGGGGCAGGGATGAGGTGGGAGGGAAGCATCCCCCAGGTAGCCACTTCCTGCACTTAATGATCCCCTCACTCAGCCTAGCGCTAAGTGAGGGGTGATACTGGTGTGAGGTGTGGGGTCCCAAGGACCCCTGCTAGCTGGGGTTTATTTATTTTTTACTAATTATTTCCATAGTGCTAGTATTACAATAGTGCTATGGAAATAATTGGGTTTTAATTCATAACCACTTACATGCCAGTTAATGATTAATAGTGCTGGGTGGGGGGCTGATGTTGGGGGGGATCAGAGGGTTGATGTTGGGGTGGTGAGGGAGGTGTGGGGGTTCTGAGGACCTCCAGAGTAGGGAATCTTATAGCTGCGGCAATATCAGCAAGTATTGCTGCAGCGCTAAGTCTAGAATTTTAGTTACTGCTGCTGATATGCATCCCAGATTTCATTTAGAGCACATGGGCGAGATTTGGCAGAGGGAGAGAGGAACCAGAGTATTTGGAGGTGTGGAAATAGATTTTGAGTAGGAGGTCCTAACCAAAATGGCAGCTTCCAAATCTGGAAATTGGGGCAACCTTACTGTAAGACCTACTTTATAACCTTACGTTTTTTTTTTGAGAATCGACTTTATTATTTACATTATTGATTGATGTACTTTACCTAACTATACCAACTGCAAGATAACAAGTTCACTTTAAATCAAGAAGTATGCATGATAGCTCCCTTCTTGTTTGCTGCTTGAATCATTAAAACAACATGTGTAAAATATGACAATCTCTGTATGTGATTTAATATTAATACTTTTGTCATTTCAGGTTGGGTTCAAAATGCTGTTAATTTAAAAGTGATAATATCAATTGGCAATCTTTTATGACACATTCTTATATCATTACTTAATTGTATATGTATGTATATTTGTATAATTGTATTAATAAAGCGCTACAAGGTTACGCTGTGCTGTACAATCCAACAATGCAGATATAATACAGACGAGGGAAGTCTTCAGTCTTTACAATCTTTAGAAATAGCCAAGATTTACTTCATGTGAAATTGAGATTTTGTGAAAAAAAGAGAAAAAAAAAATGAAATGTAAATGTACCCCAGATATTACACACATAGGGATATGTGTCTTTTTTTTTTTCCTTTTTAATTTCATTGTTTGTTGTGCTTATTATGATGAATAAATTGTCTTAATTAGAGTTGCATGAAAGGGCCATATTGCTGGGAATTACAGAAAGGAAAAATGAATTCACCACAGTCAAAGCTAGAAAACGAGATTATATTAAGAGTAGTATAATTTTAAAACAAAATAATAATTAGAAAGGCCTCTGGCAGCGATGTGAGCTAATGCAAAAATAATACATCTCAAAGAAAAAGAACACTGCTTGTATGCCTTCAGAAGCTTGGGAACAAGTTAGTCCTAATAGTGAGGACTTCATTTGCTTGGTATTATAAATTACATTGAGCTAGGTTTAAATGAAAGCTAGCAGCCAATGGGATTAACAGCCAAGGTAGAAAACATTTTTTGAATGTTTAAACATACTTGCCAATTCTTATACAAAAGAAAGCCAATAATATCTCTTTCTAAGGAAAAAATAAAGTAAACTAATGATGAAACTGAATTATTTGATCAAATTCATATACATGTTTAATTTTTCAAAGTGGGGCCCTTGATAGCCTCACACAAAACCACAAATATTTAGATAACAATATAGCCATAATGCTCAGCAGATACTTGAAAGAAGAATGAGTATATACTATATATATATATATATATATATATATATATATACAGTATATCAGTGGTTCTTAACCTTATTTGAGGTACCAAACTCACCAATTTCATATGCACATTCACAGAACCCTTCTTTAGTAATAATTCACCCTTCTTTAGTGATAAATCCCTTGACCTCTGTGGCGGAGGCTCCGCCCAATCCCTGAGACCGACTCACCAAACCCCTAAGGTTTGATAGAACCCCGGTTAAGAACCACTGATATATACAGTGGGGAAAAAAAGTATTTAGTCAGCCACCAATAGTGCAAGTTCCACCACTTAAAAAGATGAGAGGCGTCTGTAATTTACATCATAGGTAGACCTCAACTATGAGAGACAAAATGAGAAAACAAATCCAGAAAATCACATTGTCTGATTTTTTAAAATTTTTTTTTTCAAATTATGGTGGAAAATAAGTATTTGGTCACCTACAAATAATCAAGATTTCTGGCTCTCACAGACCTGTAACTTCTTCTTTAAGATTCTCCTCTTTCCTAACCTCATTACCTGTAGTAATGGCACCTGTTTAAACTTGTTATCAGTATAAAAAGACACCT
>WMED01025019.1:0-11108 GCA_019650415.1 Pipa parva | reverse complement strand
AACATTTTTTGTGTGTGCACCCTATATGAGAGCCTTCTTTCTTTTGTTGCTTCTTTCAATTCATGATTTTGCTCTCTGGTGTTGCGCCACTTACACATATTGATTTAATTAGTTGTGCTTGTTACTTTGTTTTTTGTTGGGATAGCTATTATTAAAATATTAATGTAGATGTGTATGTTGGGGTCTAGGCCTTTGGGTAGTGTAATTTTAGAATGGTCATCCTGAAGCCCAACAAATGTACCTAAGGTTTATTGCCCATACTGGATCCAGCCTTCCCCTGGCCATTTCCTATGTTTTTTCAGTCTATCCTTTATAACACTGCTTGGCTGTTTTCAGATTCTAGTTACTGGAGGACAGTTTAAAGGGATGTTAACACCTGACAAAAAACATTTGTTTATGCTTTAAAACACTAATTGCTTAACCAGGTAAATTAGCGTTGGAAAAAATGATTTATTACAATTATGTATAAGCTATAGTACTCTTTATGCTTGCAATTTTCATTCTTTTTTTTACAAATGCCCATATTAAGCTTGACTGAGTTACAAGCTGTCATTATAATAGAAATATAGCCACAGGCTACTCTGCCTAGAAATCTCTATATCAACAGTTCTCAACCTTTATGAGACCGTGACCCCCGGTGCTGACGTCACCACATAACGCATGATGACGTTTGGGCTGAACGTCATCACATAATCGCATCATGTGGTGAAGTTTTCACCTGACGTCACGGGGTCCTGTGGCCGCTTCCGGGTACCGCAGCGGTTCTCGACCCCCATGGGATGGCAGAATGATTTTTCAGTCAGAATAAAAGTGACATTTTAATAAAACGAATGAAGCACTGCCAGCAGTGTAACTACCAGAGAGACCAGGAATACAGAACAATCAAAGCTAAACTATGACAATGACCAGCAACATTAGCCTTTTAATACTAATACATGAGTTTATAAAAGTCCAAAAGGTTTTTTGACCACTTAATATTGGAAAAATAGTGTATTTTTTATTATACCAATATCCCCTATTAAACAATGTTGTTTTCACCATGTAGAAAATCACTTTTTTTATATCAAAAAGTTGTTTTCTATTCTCTAAAATCAACAAATCCTTGATAGATATTCCCCTAACAGAGAAATCTGTATTAATGGCTAAATCTTCACCAATTTCTTAGTCTACACTGGAGTTACATGACATATTTTGTCATACCACCAAAGGCATTAGCTGCCACCTTGATAAATAAAGCCTGCCAAAAGCTGTATATGCAGTTTCAAGTAGACAACACTGCACTGAACCCAGTGAGTGATCCAGTCATTGGAACAACTGTTTGAATGGTTTGCAAACATGGACACAGTGTCAAGAAGACTTAAGCTGGGTGCAGTTTGGCCAGCAACCAATGGCTGAAAGACCACATCACCCAGTAATTTGTCTTTACATGTGTCATTCACATTGAATCCTGCAGAATAGCACAAAACACTTGAAAGTGTGCTGCTGCTGGCCATGTTTTTAACATACTCTATCTGAAGAGTGCCATTGTTTTGGATTCTAGATAAGTAGAGACATAGAACTCACTTATAGTAGCAGTCCCACTGGCTTCTGCAGGTTAGGTCAGAAAGTAAGTCAAAGACCCTTCTGGCATCAATGGAAACTCTCATCTCAACTCTAAAGGACAAATAAGAGTCTTCCTCTAAAGTGTATAGACGGACCTGGAAACAAATGATACTGCAGATTTACACAAAAGTTATAAGCTCTTAAATTAAGTGACCGAGTTTGCATTATATGATTTAGTTACTATACAAAAATAATAAAAATGAAAATTGTAGGTAAGAAAATTATTTTTATATTAGGATTTCTAAAAACTCATTACTCCTACTAAGAGACTGTACTATACCAAGTGACATTCCCAATCCTGTAGGCTATTTCATATTAATTAATAGGAAAGGATGTGGATTAATACTTGTCAGTGGATTCTGATTTAGGGGGTTATTCAATAAGGTGCAAATTTGACTGTCGAATTCTCAAACAGCGGGTTCCTATAGCAAATCCGTGACAATCTCCCCATTGTAAAGTCACAGCAATTTTTTAATGTTAATATTGCGACAATTTTCCCATAATAAAGTCGCGACTGCGACAATATTCTTATTATAAAGATGCGACTGCGACAGTAGCAGCCTGTTGCAACTGTCTTTATCTGGCGAATTCGCACCTATACTTGACAATTTGGACTTTAGTGAATAACTCCCTAATTTAGAGTCTTCCCAGTTCACTTTCAATTGGAGTCTTTGTGGAACTAGGCAAATCAGGTATCAAAGTTAGAATGTAAACTCAACAAGACAGGGACTTACAGAGCCTGAAATATATGTGTATATTACTTTATGTTTGAATACAAGGAACATTTTGTCTGGTGACAAAAGAAGTTAGCAGGCAAACATTTCAAGTAATTTTAATTGAATGATCATCCTAACAGATAAAAAATCCCTGCAGGCCTAGTCTCTATTGGCCAGGATAGCATATCTAGTCAGACTGCAAGTAAATTCTGAAGGGGTTATTCACTAAAGTCCAAATTGTTGCGCATAGGTGCAAATTCGCTATATATGCCAGACACAATAGTTTATGTATGTATGTAGATATATATATATATATATATATATATATATATATATATATATATATATATATATATATATATACACACACACACACCAGACAATATGTTTTGTATTTTCTAAAATAAACTAAACTAAAGGAACACTTTACAAACACCAGGAGATGGTGAGAAACTTTCCCATACAGCCTGTAATTTTTGGCGAGTTCAGTAAAATGACCTTGTTGAATTCAGAAGCTAAGACCCATTCAGCTTTGGACACCAGCATTTTCAAGGCGGAAACATTGTTGAAACTAAGATAAACCTGTAAGATAAATAAAAGCAGTAAATTTCATGTACACTGATGGAGACATGCAGGAAGATGAGTTACAGCAGATCTACACTGACTATTATCTTAGTTTAAATGAAACACACACATTCACACGTAAAACACAAATACACATACTGGAGCATCTCACCCCCTAACTGTTTTAAACATTTATTGACCTAGGAAATTTCTTACCACAAAACCATCTGAAAACTATAACCCCAAACCAAGGAAATTCTTATATAAAAGCTAGCAATGCTAATAAAAAAGACTTCTGGCAGTTGTTTTAGATGATTCACATTATACCTGGTTACTTGAATCCCATGCTACAGACAGTGGCACTTCTGATTGACGACAGGAAGTGACATATTTACTGTTAGAATAAAAGCAGACGGAGTAAATTAGCTAAACGCTATATCTTAATGTCTGGAATATTTGAGGAATGTTCGAAACAGTACAGTTTGCAAACAAATCCCGCATTTCATAACACTATCCAACCCTGGTTACTTTTATCTTCAGAACTGTTTTCCTTTATGTTACTTGATTCCAAAGATCAAAGCTCTGCAATTTACTTTCTGACAATCTCTTCATACGTAGCAGGCATTTGTTCTTTCACTGAAGGCAGCGTCATTATATCATGCATTAATTGCCAGACATTTTGTAAGTTATACACAATGTTTAATTAAAGCCCCACCCCACTCTAGTACTTTCTCTGCAGGAGATAAATTAGGATCTTGATTTGAAAGAGAGTCTTTAGAATTTTGAAAAGCCAATCAGAAACTTTGAAGTGGCCAGAGACTTTTCTGACCGCACAACTGCAAGTACTGTAGCTTAGCACGGTCTGATCTGTCTGCCAGCTGCTGAGCTGCAATTCCAACTGACCTGATACAGGGGAAGTAGTCGTGAGAAAAAAACATGTTTAAAGTGCACCTGTTACCTCAAAACTACTACTAAATTAGGTTCTAATTTGCCTTAGTGTTTCAAATTTCAAAATGCCATGCACAAAAAATGCTTTTCTTAAATTTCTAATCATTATTTTAAAGTGTACCTGTCACCATGTGTATTTCTGGATTTTATTTTGGATATTATACCTTTAAATCAGCGGTTCTCAACCTTGTTGAGACCGCGCCCACCCTCTGACGTCACCGCGCCGTGTGATGACGTTTCGTCCGAAACGTCATCACGTCGCGCGTCACGTGATGATGTTTACTGCCGACGTCACCCGCAGGAACCCTTATAAGAAGGGTTCCTGCGGGTGCTTTTGGGTGTCGGCGCGGTTCTCGACCCCAGTGGGACGGCCTCGCGACCCCGGCCCCCAGGATGAGAACCGCTGCTTTAAATGTTAAAATTAACCTACCCTTAAAATTATAAGCTGTTCATGTCTTTGTCAGTGGGCAAATATACAAAATCAGCAAGAGATCAAATAATTATTTATTTCACTGTATGTCTATATTTACAAAAACGTCTATGTCCTTAGTAGAACCTAAATTAGTATTAGCATTTTGAGGTGACAGGTCCACTTTAAAATAATGATTATAAATTGAAAAAAAAAAATCTAAAAATATGTAAATAAAGTGATTCTAAACATTATTTCTCAGTAACAACAATGCTAAAAATTAACGTTTGGTGACTCCACTACTTAGACTAGAGCTGCGCTAACATTTCTTGTTATTAAGTTGTTATAAAGCCCATCAATTATTGTCCTTACCCTGGCTGTATTCGTTTGAATGCAGAAAGACATATGACAGTCACACACTAGCAGATTTCTCCTAAAAAACATTGCCTTTACTGTGGTACCCTGCTGTTGTTTTTCATTCATATAGAACGGTTCAGGTTTACAAGTGAAATCACTGCAATTTACCAGTGATAAATCCATTTTTGTGGCTCTGGCTTTAGATATTTTGAGTAAAATCGTTTATTTTGTATATCCATGCATTAGGGTTAAAATATGGATCTAAATCTTCTAGTGCATTCAGCTATAAGAAACAGAATAAAAGACTCTAAAGGGGGTTATTCATAATGGGAAAATTGTAGAGGATTTACTATGGGAATCGGCTGTTTGCGAATTCAACAGTTGAATTCGCACCTTAGTGAATAACCCCCACTGTAGGATTCAAGTCAAGTCTATTTATAATGAAATTCAGCTACCCACCGGTCCAAACGAATCTTTCTGCGAGCAATTGCTTCCCTATATCTTCTTTGTCCATCCTATTAAAATAAAATAAACATCTATGAGCACTAGATGAATAGCCCATTAACTAAAATGCCAAAAAGTTAAACAAAGCCTTGAAAATGTACTATAAATATAAAATAAAAATTTGGCATTAATATGGAGAAGGGAGAATTTTGTGATTAATTCCTTCATCCAAAGAAATAAAGATGTGAATTTGTGTTTATACATAATTATTCATGAGTATAAGGATTCCTAGACAAAAGAAATGGCTCTTTAGTTCTACACATTGAAACGTCAGTGGATCACACAATATTTACAGTGCATACATCTAACTACAAAAATACATTTCAAATAACAATACATTTACATAATTATCCATAATATTACCCAGAAACTTTGGATGTAAAAGCTTTCAAAATTTGTAACTTTAAATCCTTCTCGGAAACAGCTGAATTTAGAGGGTATGCACTACATGGACAAAAGTATGAGGACATCTGACCATCCACATCTGTATGAGCTTATTGGATATCCCATTCCAAAACCATGAGCGTGATTTTGAATTTGAGATCCCTTTTGTAGTTATAACAGAGTCCTCATTTTGGGACAGTTTGACAAAAAGATAATCTGGAGTATGTCTGTTCAGATTTGTGCCCATTTAGTCAAAACAGCATTTGCAATGTTTGGCACATATATTGGATGAGAATGTCTGGCTATTAGTGAGCATTCTAATTCATCCCAAAGGTATTCAGTGGAGTTAAGGTTAAGGCTTAGCGCTGGTCACTTAAAGGCTGGTCTGCAACTACTTGTTTCAGGAAGTTCCCGATGCACTATACTTGTTTTGTTGTCACTTCCAGATGCAATGTAGAATTCTGTAGTGCAAGGCAGGGTAAGTAAATATTTGGTGCCATTGTCTTGGCTTGGTCTACTACTTTGGTTTTGGGATGATATTTGATGCTTCCACCTTATAATAATATCAATAACAGTTACAGCAGATCTGAAATTTCACAAACTAACTTTTGGAAAAAGCTCTTCAGTAGAACCCATACTATTACTATATGTTTTTCTATGAATATTGCATGGACATGTGATAGATTTTATGCACCTGCATGCAATGGGTATAAATGAAACACAAGAACTCAATAATTACAAAGAGTATCCACATATGTTTGGTCATACTGGGTACTTTGGTATCTTAAAAAAATGCAGTGGTGCTTTGTCAGAGTGTAGTGGATTAGGATCAGGTGTCCAGCTACAGAGTAGGCAAAACACCTCTGGAATTTAACATTCTCACACAAACTCTTCTGTTACTGCTATAGGTTTCATACTTGGATTCTCAATATATATATATATATATATATATATATATATATATATATATATATATATATATATATATATATATATATATATAATTAGTAGCTCATATCCACCTGTTGTTCACTGAAATGGATGAAATGCAATAAAATATGATCTTTAAAAGCAGTATATTGTCAATGTCTGCATTTTATTTAAGCAGAATAGTGGCGTAAACATAGTAGTAGACTTGACAATTTCTACACTTCTTTACTCTGTTTTACTTTTGTCAGATTTTTAACAGTTTATGTTTATGTGTAGATTTAAATTTTAAAAAAATCTTATATTTTTCAATTTGGTTTTAGACCTTTAGTATAAAAACCCTCATATGAATGTGCACTTAAGTTGAAACAGTTACTCTATTGGTATTTTTCTAATGTACAAATATATTAAGAAAGTTTTGAAATAATCGGATAGCTCTGTATTAAAAAGAGAAAAGGAACCCACCCCTGGCTCCGGTTTCATGCGAGGTAAAACACATGGGTGATTTTTTGCATCTACAACCATAAAAGTCATAAAAGCACTGTTGATATGTCTCCTGGGCACATCCACCTCATGACAGAATGCCTCCACGCAGACCCCAACCTCCATACTGCAATAGAAAGGGGAGATCATGCAATGCACTGGTTTACATCCTCCTGTGCACCTCTCGGACATTGCACTCCTTTTGCCATAATATATGTAGGTTCTTTCAAATACGCACAAGAACAAAGTGACTAATTTGTACACTTATTCAAGTCACCAAATCCTCTACAAACACCACCTAAAAAGCCTTTGTGCTTCAAATATTTCTTCAGATACCCTCAGACATTTTTAAACTAATCTTTATCTTAAACACTGCCGGAGTCCCATTATGTGTGCCTTTTCTCTTTGCTTCTTTCTTGTAAACTTCTGTTATTTTTTACCTGTGTAATCTCCTCAGTCTTTAAATTCAATTGCAATTTTTACTCTTGAATCTTACTGAAAAGTACTGTTGCATCTTCTGACCACACGAGCTAATGTGTTTAATACCGCAAACTACACCTTTTACTGATCCTTTCATTTTTGCTTTGCCCATCTAAACTGCAAGCTCTTTATGGGCAGAAACTTAAATTTTAACTGGTTAAACAAACCTGTATTAATCAGCTTCTGCCTGAGATTTTCACTTTACTGTTCACTTTCCTGATATTTCTTCACGGATTTATCAAGCTGCTGTTAAGTTTTATTCTGTGTTTTTCAATCATGCATGGAATTTTTAAATGAAAGTGAGGTGCTTTCCATGAATGGAATGTACTTTCTGTACAATGAACAGACTGTCTATGTGTGTAACAATTTTCCCAACAATAATTCATCAAACAGTTTATATAATAATAAATCACTGATACATCAGCAAGTCTGTGGGTATTTACTATTTAAAATGGATCTTCCATGATGTTTCCCAGCATAAAATTGAAAATAACATGGGATAAAAAAATAAAGATTGTACAGCAATGGTTGAACAACTTACAGTACAATGCCTGTGGCCAGCCTAAGATACTCTCAATATTTATTATTCTGCATGGATTATTTAGCTAGACCCCAACAGAACAATGGAAAGCAGCCATATAGGAAGACAGAGCAGTGAAAGGCAGGTCACTGCTGAGAAGCAGTGAATCACAGAGAATAGGGCAGAGGCAGGAACTAGCCGCTTAGAAAGAAGCACAGTGAAACTGAAACATAGGAAGGCAACATAAGAAATAAGTATAGCCAAGGTAAGCTGGAATGGTTAGTCAGGAAACCATGGAGGGAAGTACCAGTGAGAAAACCACAATAAACATACTAAATTCAAAATTGGTAAAGCTAATTGGATTGCTTTTTACTGCAATGAGTCTCTCTACATATAAAAACAAGACCAGCAGGTTTGGACAATTTTACATGTTGAGCCCTGCATGTGACACTTTTCCCCGCTGCTTTCAGGGCATCTGACTGGCTCAGAATCCTAACTCTAGACAGATCTGCGTCAGCTGCCCTCGGCCTCTTCAGTCGAAGGCAAGTTACTCTAGCCAGTGTACAATGTGAAGTAGTGACTTTTATTGAAGAGATTTATTCAGATATAAAGACTATTCAAAATGGTAGGAAGATTTACTGTTCTATTATTTAGATAAGCCTCTCCAGAAGAACTGGGAATATCCGCAAGTTTTACATGGTGTGCCCTGTAAGTAACAACCCACCCACAGACTGTTTTAATTGTCAAACCTTACAGACATTTTCCAACTGAAAAGAACCATTTAATTGTATTTAACCATAAATGTTGTTTTACAGGGACACTAAACACTCTAAATAATACACATTTATATTGCGTTATTCATGATTGTAAGCAAGGGTTTTAGGTTTAGGCTAGGTTCACACGAGCATATTATGCTCAGCGCATAATAAGCTAGTGTGAAAAAAAAAGAAAAATATGCCAAGTGTATTTTACTTTTGAACTTACCAGCAACAGTGTGAACGCTCCCCTGTTGTTAACATCACTTCCTGTGTGGTCGCATTTTGGACACAGAGTATAATACGCCAGCCAAAATGCAACACACAACGCTCCGGACCCACCGTATGCGCATCATACGCTAGTGTGTCCGGAACTAGGCATCTTGAGCATTGATCTGTATTTTTTTTTCCACACTAGCTCAGAACATAATACGCTTGTGTGAACCTAGCCTGAATATCCAGTCTACCTTCCACTTTAGAGTCTCTTTCCCTGAACTAATTTCAGTGAATGTTGCTACCTAACCACACTGTCAAACCTGTTTGCTTAGGCACAGAGAAGAGAAAGGAGGTACCATAAAAAGGCTCTGCTGCTTTATAGATTAATAGTGGTTTCTGCCCTCCCAATCTGCTGTGCTGGCAGAAGCAGCCTTTACAGTACAATGCAAACATAAACACTGAGTTAAAATGTGATTACCTTAAACCATAAAAGAAATCTGGAGAATATTTAATTTTTATGGCAACATTGTGTAGCAGCAATAAAGAAATAAAATGTGATCTCTTCAAGGGTAATATATTAAAGTATTACGGTACTTTGGTCTTTGAGCAAAGTATGAAAGATATGAACTCAAAAGGGCTGCATAACTCAGAGGCATCACATTAGACTACATTTATCAGAATTAGAATAGCCCCAGTCAAATTAGATATTCAGAGGACTTTTACATGAATCATTTCACCTGGTTTACTTGAAAGCACGCGTTTCCCATTGTTTAATTGGCTTCACATTTCTATGAATATTTAATATGCAATACCTTTTAGGGAGTCTGAGTTTTGGCATATGCATTCACCTTGTGGCCTTACACTAAACACAGACAGTCGGGGGTTATTGACTAAAGTCTGAATTGATTTGTAAAGGTGTGAATTCGCCACTTCCCCATATTCGGGTATTCAGCAAACTCTGCAATGTGGCGACTTCACCAGCTAACGATGGTTGCACACTACACAATAGACTGCTACTGATACAGTTGTGGTTTTATAATGAGAATATTGTCACATTCCCAACTTTATCATGGAATTGTTGTTGCAGTCGTAACTTTACAATGGGAGAGTTGTCACAGTCACAGATTTGCTATGGGAATTCGCTGTTTTAAGAATTTGACGGTCAAAGTCTCACTTTAGTGAATAATACTCTATGTATTACAGGACACTGCTAATAACTATGACAAGACACCTGGAAGACCTTCATGACCTTAGCCATGGATTTAAGTAATTATCCTGTTGCAAAATAAAGTCATATGCCTCCCTGATAGTATTGACGATTAGAGCTTGCGTGTACTACTCAGCATTGCGGATACCAAATTGCCAAATTTAGTTGCTGAAAGGGAGCCCCAAAACTGCAATAAATCTCCAGTGTGCTTCACTGTTGGTTGCAGTAGAGTGTAGCACCATGTTAGCCATAGATATAAGCACAAACAAATAGAGTATGGGTGATCCCTTTTATTGGCTAATGGAATAAATGGTAAATAAAAGCTTTCCACACTACTTAGGTCACTTCTTCAGACATGGCATGGAACAAAAAACTTAAGAGTGACAGATTTATACAGAAAAGGGTACACCATAGTAAAATGTTATCAGTTTAACATCCTGACATAAAAAAATAAATAAATCATAGACTGGAACAAAGCAATGAAATCTAATCAATCTAACATCAAAGCCAAAAAGTAACAGATTGGTGCTATACAGTGAGATATTATCAGTAAAATAACAGTGCAAAACTACAAAGTCACAAACTGGTACAGCTGTAATAAGTTTGACACTCATATGGAATGTCAAACAATTGTTTAAGTGTGAAATTACAGTATAGTAATGCAATTAAAAAATCCACCAAACTGCAGATACAGGACATAGTGTGAGAAAGTGTTAATTGCTGGAGCCTTTAGTCCACTGTATTGGGTAAGTACAATAGAAAAACGCGTCCCAAAGATATGCCAGCCTGAATTTGCCAGCGTATTTTCAGGACATGCTTTTCTAAAAGCATAGTGCTTAAATACGCCAGTGTGAACCTGGCCTTAATTTGGTTGCCCTCTGCCCAGTTTGATCCCTTCCATACTAGTTTTTGCTTTAATCAGTTTTTTAATATCATTGACCATTAGCACTAGATTTCTATGTTTGTTTAGATATACACAAGACTATGGGGGGAATTCAGGATAGTCCGAAGTGAGGTGCAGAGTGTTCACCTCACT